>JAPYZO010000237.1:0-40982 GCA_030522905.1 Torymus flavipes | reverse complement strand
GCACGACATGAATTATCGCCCTCGCTACGCTCGGGCGCTAACTTCATGCCGTGCAATAATGGGCCACTTAAGTCACACGTATCGTAATGTACTATTGAAATAAAAATTTCTATAGTTAACTTAATAAAGAAATTGTAATAAAATATTTAAGCTTTGAATAACAGATTTAATACTTTTTCTTAAACTAAATATTTAACTTGTATAGATTTAACTAAGATAACGAAAAATTTAGAGAAACCAAAAATTTATTATAAAAAGTATGTATACATCATTTAAAGTAGAGAGCAAAAAAACTACCATAATTGACTTTTATGTTACAGGCTTATTAAAGGTGATGGAGAAGTTATAGAAGAAATTGTGAGTCGAGAACGTCACAAGCAAATTAATAATCAATCCACCAGAGCTGATGGAGAATACTTTCAGTCACAATTAAGAAAAAAGTAAAGATATCAGTCATATAAATGTAGAGACTTTTATCTAATACTATTTTCTTAAATTGCACAGATTATTGTCATATATTGGAATAATTAAGTCTTCAATTTTGTCTGAATAGAGTAAAATAATATTACTGTATAGGCTAGATTTATTTCGAAAACATACCCTACATTACGAAAATTTAATAAACATTTATTTTTTATCATCTAAAAATGAGCTTTACACATTTAATTAACAGTAAAGTTAATTTTTTAAACATAATGTTACAAACAAGAATGAAGTTTATACTGCGTTTACAAAGTTGTAATATAAAATAATTTGGTTCTATAACAAAAATAAATTTAATGTTAAGTAAGAATTTTAAACGATAGTAATAAAAATTCTTTACAAATGTGCTTATATTAGCTATGTACAAATATTATACAAGAATTATTTTATAAATTCTTTAGAAATAGATGAAAAAAAAAACTTACTGGCCGAAGAGTAATAAGTACTTTCTTAATGTTAACATTGTAGTAAAACATTGACTTAAATATTCAAAGTTTTTTTTTATTTTATAACATCGAGATCACTCAACAAAAAAAAAAAAAAAAAAAAAAAATATATATATATATATCATTTACGCAACTTTGTACAAATCACGCACGGCTTATTTTTATTAGTCTTCATCAAAATTAAATTAAATATCCAATAATTTTTGTAAATAAAATCTAAATTTAAGAGCAATACGTTCCAATTTTTAATAAAAAAACTGTAATAAATATTCTTAAGAGGAATATTTATGTTCTAGTGTATGCAAATGTAGCACGCGTTATATTTATAAAAAAATTAATTTTACGGAAGATAATATTTATTACAATTTATAGCACCGCGTGATCTAAGCCCGCACTTAGGTCACGCCTATCTGTGACCTTAGTACTTTTTTGCACCGTGTTTGTCACACTCGCTACGGTCGCGCGCTAACCTCACGGTGCAAAAAAGGACTACTTAGGGCACAGATAGGCTTGACAGCGGGCTTAGGTAGGCAGTGCTATAAAATATTATACGATACTTGTGACCTAAGAAGCACTCTGCACGGCATGAAGTTAGGGCTCGAGCGCCGCAGGGGCCCTAACTTCACGCCGTGCAAAAAAGTGATACTTAGGTCACATGTATCGTAATGTACTATATTACAATAGTAAAAAAATGCAATTAAAAATTGGACCCTCAAAGCTCTGTCTAGTCTCTTGTACGGGTATTCATTTACAAAAACTATTGTAGTTAAAGTCTCCAACTCCAAAATATACAATTATTCAGTATTGCTAGTATTTTTTTAAAAACAATTTTGAGGTTTTAAACAAAATTTTTATGTTGGTGTAACATTCAAACACTAATGATTTTTAAAGTATTTGATATAGAAATATAATTAGATAACTTCATTGTATTATTTATACAATTTTAAAATACCAATATTGGATTTAGACTCTGCAATCCTGATTTTGAACATTTTGAAATTTGAAACGATTTCACTTCATTACTAAAAAAGTCTAATACAATTGAACAAAATGCGTTGTATGACCATCCCTATAAATAGGATCATCAGTTATGGATGCACGACATAATGGACACGATCTCTCTCTGTCCAGCCAAGTGGTAACGCAGCTTTCGCAAAAGATATGTTTGCAATGAAGCCGCACGGGCATTGAATATTCCTCGTGACATATGGCACATATACCGCCTGAAGCAACCATCTCTTCCTTGGTCGGAGATACGCCTAAACTCTGAAATATAATGATATTTTGTGATTTGATTCTTGATGTTTGAAACTGCTAAAAGCATACAGCAGTTCAATTCCATAAATTTCATAAGGAAAATAAAATTTGAAAATTATTATTTCAAATAATTTTGAATTATTTTTATTTTATATCAATATAATTATTTAGTAAAATTAGAAATACAAAGTACAAATTTTATAATGTTGATATATTATCGACAATTGTTATGAGCCAATCGTTAATAAGATATCAACATTCTCATCTTTATGAATGGAAAGTACAAAAAATAATATTCATCTCACAAATTTTATAATAAATTGTTTCGAATAGCACACAAAAAACTATTGTTAAAAGCTAAACACATCAAAATTTATACATACCACATTCTGCAACATTTTCCATACAGCTTCAAAGAATAATCTTATGTGTGACATAATGTCACCTCCTTTGTGAATTCCATAAATTATAAAAAGCACAATTCCTAGCACTTTATCAGGACCTTCATAAACTAGATAAAGGTAGTGTAACCACGGTTTAAGTGGTGCACCACAACGATAAAGTTGTGAGGCAGCTTCCACCATTAAATAATATTTTCCCTATAATAGTGACAAGAAAATATGTTTTTATTTGAATGTTATATAGCATTTATATTGAATTATTTACTAAATTGAAAATTAATTTACCCTTTTTTGGAAAGCAAGTATTTTGACTGGTAAACTAGTCAATAGAACTTTTAAAGCAACAGTAATAAGTTTAAGAACATAATCTGTTACTGCTACAGTCCATAATAGTTGTGATAAAGTTATTGGTGGTGTATACGAAAAGAATATTGGTTCTTTGAAAACAAAATTAATAAAAACAAAGCAACCAATAATGTAACAGAGAATACCAATCAATGCCATGCGACTGCGATTTTGTTGTTTCAAAATTTCGCGTTTTAAGTCATTATTAGCTTGTATAAATGTTACAACTAATAATATAAAATTCAAAATTTCAGCTCCATTGTCATATATAACTGTAACAGAAAATATATACATTGTAATAAAAAAGGGTTATTTGTCCAAAACATCTTTAAAATTTTACGTACATTTGGTAAATAGTATTGTAAGAAATGGTATATAACTTTCTAAGTTTTTGTGAGTTGCTCGTGCTTCAGGGCTAATTTCAAGAGACTGAGAAGGGTTTAAATCTGAATTGTTATTGTTGTTATTCTGGTTTCCAGCATTAGCAGCCTCTCTAATATTATTAACAAAATTATCTGTAAATGTGTGGTGTTGGTGGTCATTATTTGAAGGCTGATGTGTTTCAATTGCAAAATTTGATTGTTGGTTATCAACATTTATGACAACACTATCTGGATGTTCATTCGTTGAAGTTTGAAGTTGAATTTGTCTTTGGTGATTCGGATTAAACCACTCTTGTAATGATCGCTATGAAACAATTAAAATGGAATTAAATTTGAATTTTCAATATCTGAATGGAAAATGAAAAGTTTTTAAAAACAGTATAGATTAAAATGTCTTTCTTGTTAACATACCGATCTAGATAAATTTATTAAAGGACTAATCTCTCCTATCGTTGTAGAGAGATTATCTGCAATTATTCTTCTGGAGTCCTCCATTGGATTAAAATTAAAACCCAATGTAATTGTTGAGTTAGGATTTTGAGGTACATGTGAATGTGTCATAAGAATACCAGTTGGCTGGGTACTCTGCACAGCCCGCCTGGGCTCTGATTCTGATTCAGGCTCAGCTATAGTTATAGCTGTATCAGCCATCACAGATCTCTGAAAATATTTTAAAAATATTATAAACTGTTCTTTTAATATTTTATTTATATTGTAAATTATTGTATTTCTCTTCAATTTTTTTATTTTCTATTTGATATTGTATTTCTCTTTAATTTTTTTATTCTATTTGAAAAATCATTGAGTTATCTAATAATGAAAGATATAGTATGACTTTTGAAAATTTCAAGTTAATGCCTATCAAATAGCTCAATATTTGCCAATAACATGTGAGCGATGTAAATAGTACCACAAGACCATGCATTGCAAATATTTGATCAGCAAATTTGATGAAATTTTATACAAGCACTATACTCTAGCAAAAAGCATTTGAGGTTATGAGCAATACAGCTTCGACAAGCATTAATCCAAGTACCAACTATTCTCTGATTATTTTACAACAATAAGTCAGTCTAAAACGATCTCATCAACACCACGACGATCTTTTGCAGAGTCGTTGGTCGTAACCAAAAACAGTTTCACACTTTTCCATTTTCCAGCAAATCACGTTATAGGTACGGTTACCTACGGTTAGTCAAAATTCCTCATCCCTTAGCCACAGTCGTCACCGCATCATATACACAACAATTGTGTACTCAAAAACAAAAGCATCGTCGACCGAACGCCCACGACACATAACTTTTCTCTCTATAGCTATAATACCTATCAAAAATACAACACACACATCGGTAGATACATGAATATCAATTGACGCAACTGATAAGCCGTATTACGCGGCGCCTTAACCGTAATTACTGCCGTACGTGATTGAAGGACAACCTATAAGTATAGTAGAAGCTTGAGTTCTTACTTGGAAAGCAAATGCTGTGGTTGAAAGCGTATGGTGCGAGTTTGGGCGCACAGAGACCCACAGGTCAGATATAGATGACAATGAAGAAAAAAGAGAGATCTTCGTCGTCGCGGTGGATTCTCACATCTTTCTCTCTTCTCCCCTCCGCGCGCAGCAGTGTCCCTTTTCTCCAGCACTCCTACGAAGCACAACAGGATGATCGATGCGTCCAGCGCACAGTTGTCGCGAACGACATATCCTCCTCTCTTCGCGTGCGCACACCTTTTCCTCTCTAATTCTCTTCCTTATTCTGTACTACCCCGTCTCCTCGCCGAGATAATGCAGATAAGAGTACCAGTGGCAGGCTCGCGAAGGAGCGATGCCGAGAAGGTGCGACGACACGACAGCTGCTGCAGTCCCGGCATTCGCTCGGCTCTCTCGAGACTCTATATATCCTACACCTCTCGACGAGTGCGCTGCGAGTAGACGACGTGTAGGTATATTGTTGCTCCGCGCTGCTGGCTTATGTGCTGCACACGAGCGAGAGCGACGCGGAAAAAAACACGCACACGCGGCTGCGGTGGCGACGGTGCCAAAATGAATATATAGTAGGTAGGTATATATACGTATATATCGGAGCACGTAGCTCCGTATTTGTGAAGTTCGGAGCTGTGCAACATACATAGCGCGCGATAACGTATATAAACGAAGCAAATTGCAGCGACACCAAGCGGCACGCGAGGGCGGTTCACTTGTATGCAATTTTATGCGCCGAGCCGCGAGACTCGAGTCAAGAGGAACAGGTTTATGCGGTGTTTTTGTTTTGGATCGTTGTTGTGGTCATCTGTTATTGCTTGTTTCTAGTTTTTCGAGGGGGTATAGTTTTGTAGATGGTTTTTAGTAATTGACAGGTGAGTCTGAAATTATTCGTCCTTTCGACGATTTTTCGGTATAATCGAGGTTTATGATGATAAAGTGATCGATCATATTTGGCCACATTGGCGTTCACATCATTTGAAGAAAGGAGTTATCGCGCATAAATGATAAAAAAGTATTTTTGTGTTACAAAAGGTTGCAAGGTCACGGAAACTTATAAAACACCGCGTATAAGTTTCCTATTTGAATCGTGTAGTAACTTATATTATACATAATAAATATATGAAAATAACAATTTTTAGTTTGATACAGTTTTATAGTATGAATAAAATCCATATGATTATATATTTTGTTATGTAATATTACTTTATCTATAGTCGTCACATAACGATGATTCATTCATTATACACTGCATATATAAGTATTTTACTACAATAATTTAAAAACATATAATGGTATCATTATAATGAAAAATTTTAAAAAGTATTTATTATTGAAAAAGAAGTGAGTCAAATATTATTTTCTTTTAATTTTTTTTATTTTTTATTGAATGAATTGAAGTCTGCAGTGCGCATTTCAAATAATATAAGTAATATCCCATTCAAAACACTACTGTGCATTAAGTGCAGTAAGTACCTATATATATATATATATATATATATATATCTGCACTACTCTGCTCCAAAACAATTTCCAACCTGAAAAATTACTTTTAATAATCTTCATCGGCATAAAAACTCTCTTATCACTTTTATTTTTTCGCGACAAGTCAACAACCTGTACCAACTCAAGTATATGCACGAAGCTGCCAGTTCCACGCATACTTCCATTTCATACCTGTGGTGTTTCATGGTGTGGTGGGAGGGGGGTTGCATTGCCCGCGCGGGGAAAACAAGGAAGGAGCCACTGAATACTGATCAGCTGTTCGCCAGAGTTATATTCGCACCAGCACGACGAGCGCGCGTGCAGTACTTATATGCGTGTAGATCCACGCGGACGACGGATTTTGCTCCGAAATGTGATTGAATAACGGCGCAGCAGCACGGCGACGGGGTTGTACTTATCTTACGCTCAAGGTGGATATTATGCGAAGAATCACGTGTCGTCCAGGCGCGAAGTTGATGCTAAGCTGGAACGATGATCCGCCGAAACAGGTGAGCAAAGTCGCTCCAAGAGGCGTGCTGTGATGCGTTACCTCATCGCTTACACGATTAACCTTAATCAACGGCGGGATGACTGGTTGTAACGGGTTCGCTCGAGATGCTTTAGTGCTTTCTTTTGCTGCTGATATAACAAAGAATGTGGTATTTGTTGAACAATTGTCTGTTTTGTTTCGATTTGTTTCATTGGGATTTCTCTCCCCTTTTTTTTAATTATGATAAAATTATCTTTATTTTAAAGCACTTTATTTTATAAATTAGAAAGATTATTGGTTCTATTTATTAAATAAAACTGAATATATTACTTAAACTTGTTGTGTGTGTGTCTAATTCAGAAAATCAACCTAAAATTAGCTGCTATGACATCATTAGATAAAATTAGATTTAGTGACCCACAAATTTAAAGGCAACTGGTACCTAAGCTAATGTTTTATAAGTTTATGGCAACTAATATCTAGTATTATTTTAATCTGTAATAAGTCATATTATTAGATCTATTAAAAAATAATTTATATTTTAGAACAAGACATAAATTATACTTCATTGGCCTGTTACTTGGAATTACGGTGCTCTACAATGAATTTTTTGCATATGAAATTCAAGCCTTTAAATGGTCAGTACGAAAATGTACAGACTGTGTTTCAGTGTTACTTATAGCTGACCCACAAATACTGGGGTATCAAAATGAAAATTATAAGGGCTCAGCTTGGGCTGTGTGGGATAGTGACAGGTAAAATAGAAAAAAATTATTTATAATATAAAAGTGAGCATTTTGATGGTTTATAGTTAATTTTAATTATTTCTATTAAATTTTGTTTTATTTTTAGATACTTAAAGAAGACTTTCACAAGAGCAGTGAGTCGTACTCAACCTAATGTTATTGTATTTCTTGGAGATTTGATGGATGAAGGACATATTGCTGTTGCAGAACATTTTGAAAAATATAAGAGACGATTAGCTGATATTTTTGATACTCCTGATCATATTATGGTAAGGTCATTGAGTTATTATGTTAACTTAGAAAGGTCTAAGTAAAAAAAATTCATCTTTTAGAAAATTTATTTGCCTGGTGATAATGATATTGGAGGAGAAGAAGACATGGTTTCTCTTCAAATGCATGAAAGATTTAATTATGCTTATACACAACCAGACACTTTGGTATACAGTAGTGCAACATTTTTCAAGGTATTAAAAATAAATTTTTTAAAATCTGCAAAAAATTTCTTGTATGTGCATAATTATGTTAATTTTTGTATAGGTCAACAGATTAACCCGAACAATACCAGAAGCTCCAAAGGATGCATTCCTCAATGATTATGCAGAAAGAAATACTACAAATGTTGTTCTCAGTCACATGCCTTTACTTTTTATGCCGGGAACATTTGTTCAAAATGTATATAAAGCATGCTTAATTTTTGTTATCATTCTATTATTCATACAACATTCATATTATGAATATTAAGTAATTTTATATTTTAGGTTCTTAAAGAATTGTCGCCTCAAATTATTTTTACTGCACATGAGCACAAAGCAATGCACATGAGTTTGGATACAGCAACTGATCAATTAAGTGAAATATGGGTTCTTCCTCCCCATGAAACTCCACTTTACCAGTTGAGGCTTGATATGGGTGATATACATGAATTACAAATACCGACGTGCTCTTATAGAATGGGAACCCCTAATATGGGTTATGGATTGGCATATATTGGTAAAGTATCAATTTAATAATTATTAAATCATTTCTATTCATGTATGTACTAAAATAATAGGTTCAAATAAATTTTGTTTGTAGATACTCAAGAGAAAACGTTAGATTTTACAATACTCTGGTTACCAGACAGATTTCGCCAACTCTGGCTTTACTTGTATGTTTTAGGAGCAACAATACTCTTTTCTGCTATCTTCCTTATTTGTGGCACTTGTACAAGTAATCATCACGTAGCTTACAGTCGTGTGCCTATATAGAAATTTTCTTAAAAACATCCATGAGAGTTTAGACTTTAATCCGTATCTCAAGTAAATGTGAGAATTGCCAATTAGTCAAGACATGGAAGCATATTTTAGACATATTCATCATGTTTAACTTTTTTATGTTTTAATAATATCCATGTCAAAAGTATCTTAATTAAGTAGATAGTCCGTCCAATAGAAATTTTGTTTTATACCACAAAATTTCGTACTTAATAATTTCTATATTATATGCCACTTAAGTTTTTAGAATTTATTAGTTAGTAAGTATCCGTTAAGTTATTTTAAAATCCTATTTTTATGTAGCCTTTAAACTAATAAGCTTTGATAACTTTACTTTTTTTAACTCAGAAAAATTCATAAATCATTTCACATTTACAGACCAAAAAAATCTGTTTTGAAACCTTTATTATAATAGATGGAAAAAATTTATATACAATTATGAAATTATATATGAAGCTCCAAAACTTATATAGTTATTGTAAATCAACTTTTTGTAGAGTGAAGTATTTTATTACTGTACAGAAAGTACGTACTTAATTGTTTATGTAGCAAATATAGTTCTTCATTGTTATATAAACATGTTTATCAATTTTAAAAAACTTTTAATGTATATTAACAAAGATGCAGAAATCAAAACTTCATAAGGATACATTGTTTTGCATAAGTCTTTGACTTGTATAGTTTTAAAAAGTTACAATGTAAATGTTATCAAATTATTATTTAATTTACAATAAATATGATAGTAATTTTGTAATATTGTTAAATATATTTGAAAGAAATATATGGATATAATATTAAATTAAAAACTATTTATGAAAATAAAAACGAGCATTTTTTACCCAGTGCATTTTATTCTTTATTATCTGATTTAATATTACCTATATCAAAAACGATATAGCATAGTATAATATACCTATTACCCATATATAATATATACGATTAATCGCTTGAGTCACGCAATACAGAAGACATGCTGCTTTCGCGTTGTTTAAATCAGCTGTTGTCAGTTCATAGGAATAGATCTTCTTTTCGATATTTTGTTTCCACTCGTAAGACCATTATGAGTAAGCGTAAGGCACCTGATAATTCTGACAATCCCAACTATGATTTGTGCGATTTTCTCACAGGTAACAGTGATTCGAAAATAGTTAATTTTGAAATTCAAACAAATTAACCTCAAAATTTACCGGCCCATAATCCTATTTGTTTTTGTTTGGTGTTTTCATAATATAAGAGACCAAGGCATACGATTTTCGTATTTATTTACTTTAATTCTTAATTGATATATTTACATTTGGGAATGAATGTTCTTAGTATATAAACAAAAATTGCTTTATAAAAATATATGTACATACATAAAAATAAGTAGTTATTTTTATATTAAAGATTAAAAGTTCCTAAACATTTATTATTTACATTAATA
Organism: Torymus flavipes; assembly: GCA_030522905.1. NCBI lineage: Eukaryota > Metazoa > Arthropoda > Insecta > Hymenoptera > Torymidae > Torymus > Torymus flavipes. The sequence goes on along the minus strand of JAPYZO010000237.1, from coordinate 30,784 downwards.
CTGTTTTATATAACAATATTCCTAAAAAAAATGCATAAAAATATAATTATTATTTAAATATATGTAAACATGTTTTTATATTTTTACATACATGTTTTTGAAATTTTTCTTAAAATAAAAAGAAAGAAAATTTAAAATCTGTATAAATACAAAAATATTTAAAAAATCATACATTTTAAATGAGAGCTTATAAGTAATAATTTACATGTACTTGAAAAAGTTTCTTTATAAAATCTCTTTTGTGAATCTTGCAGTGTTAAATTTTTTAAAGTTTTTTAACACTATGTTATAAATCAACATTATCTAAATTGGAAGACGATCCTGTTGGCATATCTGGAGGAACAAATTTTCCTATGGGCTTCACTGCTTCTCTTTGTTCTGATAATTTTCTCATTTCTTGTCTTAACTTTTCTAATATTGCCTGATTTGGTTGATTGACAGCTGCTTTTCCTTGGAGTAAAGTAATCTCTTGTTCTAACTGCTTCTTTTCTTTGAAAGATTTCACACTTCTCGATCCATAAAGCCTTAACAATGAACCCCACGACTGAATGTGAGGGTGTAAAAGTTGCAGTATGGCTTGGGCAGCACGTTGTTTACCATCTTTCTTATTTCGGCATACAACAGTTGCTTCATGTTTCCCTACTCTCATAGTGAATTCGTTACGTTGATGTTTTAATGAATTTACAGAATAGTTTATATGCATGTCACCAAGACCAAAGTTTCTTTGTAAACATGTAATTAGTATTGCATGTGGTAAAGGTTCAGTTGTTTTTGCGCAAAATTCAGCTACTCTTGGATCATTAATTGTAATTTCATCAAAAAATGATAAATCTGCATCAGAATTCAGTTTAGAAGTTTTATTTAGCAGATTAGCATTTGGTGAATTACTGTCTGCCGTTGGATCACAAGAAATTTTGTCCCTCATTTGTGGTATCAATATTTCTAATGTTTTTCTAGCTGCATGAGCTTTAGCTTGCTTTTTACTACTACCAAAACCACTGCCATATTCCATGTTATTGATGCAAACCACTGCAGAATAAGGAGTTGCAGCATTTTCCAGTTCTTTGAATTTATATGTTGGTTGCTTTTTTAAAGCATGTTGCACATATTCATGTAAAATACAGACATAACTTTTACCAGAAGGATTCATTATCCAATGTTTTGGAGGCCTATTAAGTGGTTCTTCTTCTTGTAGAAAATTGCTTCCAGTTGGATTTTTGGTAACTACCACTGGAAATGTAATTAATTTTGTACCATCTGGCAAAGTTGGACGCTCTAACTGCTTGCGTTGTTTTTTAATTTTAGTAAATTTTCTTCTCTGTGACCAAGATTTGAACCTCATGACTTTAATAGACTTAAACTGAAACAGTGCTTTGCAGTAATTTCTCAGACTTTCTCCATCAAGAGATTGTGCTGCTCTATTTTCTTGAATAGTTTCAATTTTGGCATTTGGCATGGTACATGTTTGTGCTGCCTGCAATCTTTCTTTTTCCCTTTGCTTGTCTTCTTCCTCTTCTTTCAGTGCCTTTCTATATTGCAAACAAGGAATGGCACTTACAGGTACTTCATGTTTTCTTACGCTGCCTGGACCAAGGAAATATGGTTTAGATAACGTACATACTCTAGTTGGCTTGTGCAAATATAATGGCATCCCGCTATTATGAGTTACCTAGAGAAAAAGAAGAATAAATTTACTTTTCCTGAAAAAATTATTAAATACTCTAATGAAATTTTTAGAAATTACCTGTACCCATCCTTCTGGCAAAACATCAAAATGATTGTGACCTAATTCATTCAGAACGAGTTTTTCTTTTTGATCATAAAGCACATCAGATCTTCTGTCAGATCGTTTTCCTTTAAATTCATCTGGTAAACCTTCTTCCAGCATTGCTTCAATCTCATCATCAGGTATATCAGAATCCAGGGTATCATTTGAGCATACTTCTGAATCAGAACCTTCTTGGTTGGTGTGACGATCTAAGTCATCAAGCACATCAAAGTGTCTCAAATCATCTGCACCATCTTCAGATGGAGCTAGATTTTCAGATTCGTCTGGTTCAACCATTGGAATATCGTCGGAATCCATTGTATCTGTATCCATGGAATTGCTTTCTGGAACAGACTTATCGTCCAGGTTGACATCATCATTAGATGGTGTTCCCACAGTTTCATCATTGGATTGTGTCTCGACAGTTTCATCATTGGATGGTGTCTCGACAGTTTCGTCATTAAAGGGTGTCTTGACAGTTTCATCATTGGGTGGTGTCTCGACAGTTTCCTCATTGAAGGGTGTCTTGACAGTTTCATCATTGGGTGGTGTCTCAATAGTTTCGTCATTAGATGGTATTTTCACAGTTCCGTCATTAGATGGTGTCTTGACGGTTTCATCATTGGATGGTGTCTCGACAGTTTCTTTATAGGCTCGTCTTTCAACTGTTTCATTTTTGGGTGGTGTCTCAAACGTTTCATCATTGGATGGTGTCTTGACAGTTTCATCATTGGATGGTGTCTTGACAGTTTCATCATTAGATGGTGTCATGACAGTTTCATTGTTGGATGGTGTATCAACCGTTGCGATGTTGGGTGGTGTCTTGACAGTTTCATTTTTGGAGGGTGTATCAACCGTTTCGTTGTTGGATGGTGTCTCGACAGTTGTGGCATTGAATAGTGCTTTGACGGTTTTCTGTTCATCTACCTCCATAGGTGGTGTCTTGACAGTTTCGTCATCGGATGATGTCTCGTCAGTTTCGTCACTCGATGATGTCTCGACAGTTTCGTCACTGGATGATGTCTCAAAACTTTCGTCATTGGATGGTGTCTCGACAGTTTTCTGTTCGTCTACCTCCATGAATAGTGTTTTGACAGTTTCGTCATTGGATGATGTCGTAACAGTTTTCTGTTCGTCTACCTCCATGGATGGTGTCTTGACAGTTTTCTGTTCGTCTATCTCCATCAATAGTGACTTGACAATTTCATCAATGGATGGTGTCTTGACAATTTCATCAATGGATGGTGTCTTGAAAATTTCATCAATGGATGGTGTCTTGACCATGTCATGAATGGATGTTGTCTTGACCATTTCATCAATGCGTGGTGTCTTGTCCATTTCATCAATGGGTGGTGTCTTGACCATTTCATGAATGGATGGTGTCTTGACAATTTCATCAATGGGTGGTGCTTTGATAGTTTTTTGTTCGTCTACCTCCATGGATAGTGTCTTGACATTTTCATCAATGGATGGTGTCTTGACAGTTTCATCAATCGATGGTTTCTCGACAGTTTCATCAATGGATGGTGTCTCGACAGTTTTCTGTTCGTCTACCTCCATTACTTATTATTTTTCAAACTGATTATTTTCTTTAGTATATTAATTACAGAAAAATCAAATATTCTTAATTTAACTAATATACTGCAATTTTAATCTTTTATGATATATTATAATAACGAAGAAGTAATAATAAATAGCGGCTTTCCAACGTATCGCCGCTTGTATGTCGTATACCGATGTACCACCTACTCTTTCCTACTACATGTTTACTGCATGCTCGTTAGGTTAGGTAACTTAGACAGACTGTCTGTTCTGTTCTGTTTGTGGAAAGTGGCGCCAGATGAATCTGTACGGTCATCAACTAACGGTTGGCATACAGCGCCATGCGCATAATATATGTTAAGGCGGGAGATTCAAAGGAATTATCGCTGGACCACTTCGCCTATATCTGAAACATAACTCAGACTGTCTATCCAGTGCCCGAGCTCGCGCTCACTGCTCTCGGTTGAGAGCGGGTGCGCGCGTCTACGAAGGCCAATGGAAGAAGCGAACACGTGCACCCGCTGGATGTAGGCAAGCCAAGTACTTACACATCTCGATATTCATTTTGGCTTTTATATGGTAGATAGGCGAACGCGCGAAAAGATATCAATCATTATTGAAAAGTTTATAGAATTTTTATTTTAATAATAAACGGGAAAAACTGCCCTATTATGTATGTAAAAAGGTTTGGTACTGTGAATAGATAAAAATAAATGTCAAAAAGAATTTTAAAATTCAAATAAAGTTACTTTTAAAAAAAAATCGAAATCTAGTTTCTAATTTTAATTTTTTGTCGTTTCATAAAAAATCACGTCTGTTACGATCATACAATTGCAATTATTAACGGTACAAACAATCGGGCAAAGATAGCGTAAAAAAAAATCAAATTAAAGCTTTTATACTCTTTTTACATTTCATAATCTTTTAGAAGAAATAATTTTTACATTTCATAATCTTTTAGAAGAAATCTTTTAGAAGAAATATATATATACATATATTTTTTTTTAAATAACGCCTATTCGACCTTAGTGATACCTTGATATAAATGTCCATGAAGAGTATTTGCCAAGTAGTAGACACTATTTTTTCTGCCCTGCCAATCGATTATCAAAGCCCTGTCGAAATCTGTAAACCAAAGAGTGTGCATTCTGCTTGTACTTAACTAATGGCAAATGACTTACTTGTTCACTAAAAGTCTTTCGATTATTAAAAAGAACGATAAGTAGAAGTAAAAGAAAAATTTTTTTTATAGAACTTGCAAATTACGAACGTAACGTCAGCAAGAATGTTTACAAATATAACGCCTATCGAAAGGCAGCAAGCACCTTGGCATCTTTGAAGGAAAGAGTGAAATCTGGAGAGGAGGCAAAAAAGTTACCCGGAATCGGTGAGAAAATTGCAAAGAAAATCGACGAATTTCTCGAAACTGGCAAATTACGAAAATTAGAAGATGTAAGCCATTATTTTCACCGAAGAATTTACATGAATTTACAATATATAGTAAAACTGATGAAAATTATGGGAATTATTTACAGATTAGAAAAGATGACGGCAACGTGGCGATAAATTTATTGACCAGAGTTTCCGGAATTGGTCCGGCTAAAGCTAAGGAACTTGTCGATGCCGGAATTAAAACAATCGAAGATTTGAAAAAGCACGAAGATAAATTGACTCACCATCAGAAAATAGGATTGAAGTAATCATAAATATAGTTTTATTACTTAAGGTGGCTTTACCGCCAGAATCGAGAAGATGAAAAAAATTTTTCCAACGAAATTTCAATATTGCAAAAGTAGATAGCCAATTAAAAAAAAAAGTTCAACTATTAATATAAATCTTTTTTATTTTTGTCTGATTCAAAATTGGAAGGAATCATTTTGTTCCTTGTGCAATTTCATAGGGAGTCAACGATATCAAAATTGAAAAAATTTCAAAACCTGCAAAGATACATCCATTTGTTTACAGATTCATGTATGCTCTTTAGAGAGTTGAGTTAAACAAATAGTTATATCTTTGCAGGTTTTGAAAATTTTTTCAATTTTTATATCGTTGACTCCTTCCAATTTGGAATCGGATCAAAAATAAAAAAGAATTACTTACATTCATAGTTGAACTTTTTTTTTAATTGGCGATATCTACTTTTGCCATATTGAAATTCGTTGAAAAAAAATTTTTTTGTTACTTTGAATCATATTATTATGTGATATCGGTTTTCACATTATAGCATATGTGAACAAATGATTGTAAAAAAATTTTATTTATCTTCCCGATTCTCGCGGTGAAGTCACCTTAATCGGCATGTTTTTACCTTGAAAATTATACAATATTATTATGATTTCAGACATTTTGAGGATTTTGAGAAAAAGATTCCCAGAGAAGAAATTGAAAAAATTGAAAAAATAATCAAGGATTTTATTACCGGATTGGACGATAAGTATATAATTACAATTTGTGGAAGTTATCGTAGAGGGAAGAAGGAAAGTGGAGATATAGATATCCTATTAACGCATCCGTCTTACACATCTGAATGTAAGGATGCGAAAAAACATACAACACTTCTGAAATCTGTGGTCAAACATCTTGAAGAAAAGAAATTAATTACTGATACAATTTCTCATGGAGAAACTAAATTTATGGTATTTTTAGTAGAATCATTATATTAACTTGTATTATATTTAAATTTATAAGGGAACAACAAATTATAACAAAACGTAAAATAATATTGATTAGAAAATTGATTTCAGGGTGTGTGCAGATTAAATAGTAAGAAACCATACAGAAGATTAGATGTACGTCTAGCACCTCATGATCAATATTATTGTGCTGTTCTTTACTTTACTGGAAGTGACTTGTTTAACAAAAATATGAGAACACATGCTTTGGAAAAGAAATATACTTTAAATGAATATACATTAAAGAAATTAACGTTAGAAGGTAGTAATTACCAAACATACATAAAATTTATTAAATTAAAGTAATTTTTAAAGCATTGTTGTTATTTTTTAGGTACTCCTGGAGATCCTCAGAAAATAACGTGCGAAGAAGATATTTTCAAAATTCTTGGTCTCCCGTATAAAAAACCCGAAGAACGAAACGTTTGAAAGGAAAGAAAACGAAATTAATAAAAAAAATATATTCTGTTAGCTTTACCATTATAGAAATTCTCGAGTATCAACGAGCAACTCACTAATTTTATACTTTTTATAAAGTATTTATTTAACGTTTAAAGATTTTTACATAGAATATAAAAATACCTTTTTTTTTTATTTTTTGATGAAAATGATGAAATAAAACACTCTTTATGTTATAAAATACTGTATTAGTCAAAAAATTATTAATCACTTATGCATAACATTACGAAAATTTTGAAAGTATTAAACACAGCACTCTTTCCTTAAAAATAATTTGTTTAATATCACAATCAATTGCAAGTATTCAACTCTCTTTGTGTGTGCAATGAGCACATTTCTCTTTTTTGTAACACTGATGTATTTCAATTATTGGTAATTTTATATTGATATCAAAATTTCCTTTTTGTATAAAATACAAGCTATGAATGCCCATAGAGTAGTTGTCCATAAATTCATAGCTAATTCCGACGTGTGCGTTGGAGTTCCTGGGGTTTCCCATCCAAATGGGAAAAGACCCATAGTTAAATAGTGTCCAACATACAATAATATCGGATTGGCTCCTAAAAAAGTTGCATTTACAAATTACTTAATTTAATAATTTTATATTTAAGCAACAATTATATTTACCTGCATATATAAAGGGAGCACCACTCCACCATTTCTTGTGATCAATTAAATAGTATAAGATAGAAAACAGTAAAAATGCAAAACTAGATGTACACAAAATGAATGATAACGACATCATATTTTTATTGATTGGTATTGCGCCACCTTCTTTACCAAAATCACATAAGATACCAGCCAATAGACCCTTAAAGCAATATGTATATTTAGTAAAATACGTTTAAAATTAATCAATAGAGCAATAAGAATCTCGTATACCGTTCCAATAGCCCAAGCTATCCACCTGACTATTCTTCCATTAGCTTGATAATAAGTGACATAGATACGACTAGCCTGAACTCCCATGAATACAATAAGTACAGCTGACATTGTATTCATGAAACCTACAAAAATAATCAATGTATATCATTATAATAATATAATAAACCATAGTTAAATATTTCATGAAATGTAATTCTTAAACAAAAAATTTTTATTTTGACATTACCTTCTGGATCATGAGGAAGTGTAGGTCCATAAACAGGATTCATTTTTTTCATATACATATGTTGTCCAAAAATAAGCCTATCAATGTAACCAGCAGCACCTCCTGTACAGTTTGCATAAGTTCCATGATGGTGGTAACCTCCAGGGCCTATATAACCACGTGGACATCCAGGGACATGTAACAAGAATGTTACACAAGTGTGTATTGTTATTATTACAAATACAACAATCCATTGGGACCATCTCTCTAAAATATCTTGTAAGAACACAAATCGTCCAAACTGGAAGGATCTTTGGGCACTTGCTAGACATGTTTCAATCAAGGAGCAAATGAAATATGAAATTGCCAACAGTTGTAGTACACCTGGGATTCTTAATTCTGATAGAGAAGAGTTCTGTTGAGAATTAATCAGTAAGCCAAACAGTATCAGAAACGCACTTCGTCGTAACTGTTTTACCATGAGTCTTGTACGAGAAATTGATACTCGTAGATGTACTCGAACAGAATTTACAATAGTAAAACCCATAGCCCAAGCAAACCTTTAAAATATAAATATACTTATAAATTTAAATGTATTAATTATTATACATTAAAAGTAACTTAACTATATGTTACCAAGGCAAAACCAAGTCTGCAACAGTAAGACCATTCCATGCTGCATGTTTTAAGAAAACATACTCTCCAGCACCATTGTTCACAAATATCATGAGTAAAACAGCGATCCTGAAAGGTAAAATATTTAATAAATCTTAATATTTTTATTTCAAAGTAAATATATTTAAATTTGTTGAATTTAAAAAAAGTATTTTTACCCTCTAAATGCATCTAAAGCTTGAATCCTCATTCCAGTTTTTGATACTGTTAACAATTGAGGTGTAGATTCCGTTTCTTGTAGTCTGTCAAGATCCTGAAGAAATATAAATTCAAATGTTAGCTAAACTTTATTTTATTGTACACACACACTATGGATTAATACCTACTCCTTGCACTTCTGCAGATCTTCTTAAATATGTTCTCACTGTTTGAACAATCATTTTTGATGTAAATAAAACCACAAATGCAAGTAAATATACCATTATTGCAGCCAAGAGTGCTATAATACAAATATAGGATTCCTTATAAACTCTGATTAATAAGATAAAATAAAAACCATTAACAAAAATTGATGCTCACGTAAATATGGATTCCATGGTTCATAAAGAGTATAAGCTGAAGAACAATGTCCTTCTGCAGATATGTTCATACCATACCGCCCATGTTGTTTAAATGAAAATGATCCACTAAAATATAAAAAAAATTTTAGCTTGTATAAAATTTATTTTTTTCCTCATATAATATATTTATGATTCCTTACCAAGGCCAGAGGTATGGTTTTAAACCTTCTGTATCATTATAAGCCAATTGCAATGGATACTTGGTAGATATTTGTATCGTTGTATTACTCTGTTTTGTTAAATTGGTTACAGGTTGTGCATCACACTATACACAGAAAATTAGTATAATAACTAACTGTACTAGTAGAGAATTCTAGAGAAATCTAATTTATAATGTTTAACATATAAAAGAAATACAATGTATAACGTACCAAGAAACAATCATCCACAACACTGAGAAATGTTACAACATGATCATATTCATTTATGATGCTCAGACAAGCTGTATCAAGTGGAAGAGACTTGTTTTCGTCGAGGCAAGCCCCGCTCAGATGTTTGGACGTCATTTTAAACAGCAGTGAAGTTCTTTACTGCTCTGTATACCTTTAACAGAAAAATATTTCGGATCGTATGCATCAATTACAATTACAACGCCATTCGCTGTCTGAATAAAGTGCAATAACAAAACTGAAAGGAAGTATGCTATCTCTTTCTCTCCCGTACAATTGAAATAACGATGATATTATCGCCAGGCGAAGCTGGGTTTTCCTCGGCGGCTCGGTGCAGATAGCTGCAGTGTACATATACATTAGTTTCCCATCGATAAAAATTTCGCCGAAGCCGAACTGAGGAGCAGCCAGCAGCAGCGAGACGCAAACGCGCAGAGCGTCTCGCACCCACTTCCAAGGATAAGAATTTCTGACTATTTTAGCAGGTGCTTCGATTCCAGAAATGTATTTTGTTCTAAAACTGCGATTAAAAAACGTTCCGTCGCGGGAGATACAACAGGAAACACATTTCCATACTTTTCCGCGAACAAGTGTGCTTACTGCGTTGTCTCTTGTCTCGCTCCAACAACAATGAAGAGCGCGCGCAGTGCTGCGTTTAGTGACCGTCTATAGATGTACCTATAGTCGAGCGACTCGACTGACCTCTATGTCGAACGCTGCACTCTGCGCGTATTTTTATTATTATTTTTTAATTATCTTTTTTTATGCATTCGTAATACGGGGAACTTTATTAGTCATAAAATACGCGCGGCTTTGTGTTGTGCCTAGTGCTAGTATACTATTACCGCATTTTTAGCTAGATGCATGTAAATTAAAACTAGGTTAGCGATAAGCGATTGCCGATTACAAAATTAATTCAGCATGGATACTATTCTTATTATTATACCTACTCTATTATGATATTTTATTGATAAAATAAGTAGAATTATTATGAAAAGTATGTTGTGTAATAAACATTTAAATTTTAAAATTTCGTTCTTTATATTAAAGATAGAAATTGAAAAAAAATTTTTTATATAGTTAACTTTGACAAATCTTTTATTTTTATATATTGGATTATTATCTTATATAATGGTTACTATATATTATTATATGTATTTAATTATTACTATATTATTAGATGTAAAACTTATAAGTACAGTAGTGAGCTGATAAAGAAAATTATAGAAATGATATTATTAATTAAGTTATAAAGTAATTTAACATTTTAAAATGACAATTTTAATATGAAAAATATTGTTTTTGTAGAATTAACTGTTTATAATTGTTAAAAAAATTATACCTACAATAATAAGTACACTATGGTATGATTTGTATTCATCAGTGATAGAATACAACTGAATCATGATAAATATATGCTTAAGATGTATGTTACAAAAATAGATAGGTACCTAATCTTTTGTATCTATATATTTAAATCTGTGTTTGGGGAAAAGCAAACATATTATATTATACAAAAAGTTAAATAATATTGCTTAATTTTTTCACAATTTGTTAACTTCTTAATTATTTTTCTTTAATAACCAGTTTTAAATCAAAGTCAAGATAACATTTCTTAGATTTGAGCAAGTATATATATATATATATATATATATATATATATATATATATATATACTTTTTAGCTTATCTGTACAATTTTCTATTACGTATCGTTGTAAGTATATATATCGTTGCTTTATTTAATTTAATCTTATGATGTGCTTTAATTGGTTTAAGGTATTGCAAGATAATATAAGATATTGAATATCTTTTCTTAATAATAACAAACCATCGTCTTAAATGAAAACATTTTCAATGACATTGCAAACATGGATGAATTAGCATCTCTTATATCTAATGAAGCTGAATCTTCAAATGCTTTTGCAATATTACAGACAGATTGGCCATCAAGCCATCACTGCACTAGGGATTTTACCCTCTGTATATTTTTACTATCTTCTATCTATATAGATATACAAATTAGTGTGAAGTCGATAGTTTCACGAAAAAGCAGTTTTACCGAGTAATCGGAAAATACGCAATGTCCCTATAAGAGCACGTTATCAATCGTTATAACATGCTCCTTGATTGGCAGTACTGGGAGAGATTTGGTTATCAAACACGTGGTATATATTTGTATTATTATGGACCGAGTAAGAAAAATGTTTGGCAACTCTAATAGATTAAACAAGTCGCTTAAGTGTTCACCGGTAAACACTTTTTGAAAATAAACTGCCGTCGTTACGGTGTGGGTGCGAAGAATGCGCGAGTCCGGTGGAACGGCTGTCAGTGGACGTTGAGGATATATAGAGAGAAATGCCGCTGTCTTTGAAAAATGGGAAGGTTATGTTAAATTACCTTTGACATAATCACATAATTCTACAGGCAGCCTTGAATAGGTGTACACAAGGTAATCACGAATTTTATGTTTGGATATTGCAAGAAAAATGACAGCGGTCAAGCTGAGCGATCTGGATTTGGATGACCCAAGGTTTAGGATCAGGCCATATCAACAGATGATTGCTTCTTGTACAGGTGCACTTATTACTTCATTCTTTGGTAAGATAAACATTGATCTTTGCAGCATTAAAATTATGTGTTAAGTATGATTAAATCATTTGTTCAACTAATTTTTGTCTGTTATTCTAGTTACTCCATTAGATGTAGTTAAAATTCGCTTGCAAGCTCAGCAGAAGGCCATGTTATCAAACAAATGTTTCTTATATTGTAATGGACTAATGGATCACATCTGCTCTTGTGCAAATGGTAAGGGAGGAATCAGTGAAGCAGCTTGGATCAGAGCAAATGGAAAATTCAATGGCACATTGGTAGTATTATATATAAAGATATATAAAATGTTACATCATATTGTGAATTATTTCATTGAAAAATTATTTGCAGGACGCCTTAGTTAAGATTAGTAACCAAGAAGGAGTACGATCACTGTGGAGTGGATTAAGTCCTACATTAGTTTTGGCTGTACCAGCTACAATTGTATATTTTGTATCTTATGAACAACTAAGGTTGCACTTAAAGGTAAGACTTCTTGAAAACAAATTTACATATAATCTAAAACATCTTCAAAATATAATATAAGAAAGGTAAAAAATAAATATACAATTAGAGGGCTTAACTTTACTTATTTGTATAAATAATATTATGTTTTAAAAGGACAAGTATAATTCACAATTAAAGAATGTAAGTATGAAGGAACAACCTTTTTGGATTCCTATGGTAGCTGGAGGTACAGCAAGAATATGGGCTGCCACACTCGTCAGTCCACTAGAATTAATAAGAACTAAAATGCAGTCACAGAAATTAAGCTATGCAGGTTTGCATTTACTCAACTAATTTGTGTTCTAAATTTTTGTTCAGGAAAAAATATGAAATCTTTATATTCTTAATTTTTATAGAATTAACTCAAGCTCTGAAGACAGTTATAAAATACAATGGTATTAAAGGATTATGGATGGGCTTGAGTGCAACTTTATTGCGAGATGTACCATTTAGTGCTATTTACTGGTTTAATTATGAAGGCATAAAAAGGATGGCCCCTAGTTCTACTTCACAAACTTTTACTTTTAATTTTGTAGGAGGTGCAATAGCTGGTTCTGTAAGTTTAATTAATAAAAAAACAAGAATATGTAATTTAAATGTTGATTATCAATTTATGATCATATTTATAGATAGCAGCCTTTATTACTATTCCATTTGATGTAGTGAAAACCCATCGACAGATAGAAATGGGAGAAAAACAAATCTATTCTGGTAAGGATTATAAAATAATTTAAAATTATTTTAAAATTACTTGTCTTGTTACAATTTGCATTTGAATCTGTAACATATCTTTCATTTTTAGATAACCCAAAAAAATCTAGTAGCACGTGGATCACTATAAGAAGAATATATAGTCAAAGTGGAGTTAGAGGATTATTTACAGGATTAACTCCTAGACTTGTTAAAGTTGCTCCAGCTTGTGCACTCATGATTTCTACTTTTGAGTATGGGAAACGATTTTTCCAAAGATACAATGCAAATAATGCTCTTATAGCAATGAATGGTGATATACAATTACTAAATCAGAAGCAAGGGCCAATTTAACTGACTTTTACTGTTTATAATTGTTGTAAATAAATGAAAAAAAAATTTATAATTGACTTCTGTGTTTCTTCATATTCTTAAAATATTTTATAACGTATGATCTATTTTTTTTTTCTTTAATAATACAATTATTCATAAAAATAAATTTTGAATTTTATTTTACAAAGATGTATTCTAGGTAATTATAAAAAAGATTATCTACTCGGCAAGTAAAATGCTGCCATGCCCGTTGATTTGTAACAATTTTAAAAATTAAAATTGTTTAGAAAATTAATTAATCAATTGAAATTATTTGAAAAATCGCGTATATAATTTATAACAAAGCTTGTATTCCCGCTATCCACTTAAATGTTGTGCATTACAGCGCGCGCGTGGTCAATCGGTCAAATATTTACCTGAGTGAAGTTAGTCGATATACAGCCACTGTGCGATTGCACAGTACTATACAGAAGTGAAGAAGGTTAGACATGAATAAATTATGTTCTACGAAAGTTTATGTGTTTTGTTGTTTATTTTTTGGTTTCCAAGATAATATTTTTTATTTTTCGTAATAAAATAAACAATCCCGTCAGAAAAATGTATAAGTGGTAAGAAAATGGTGTTTTTACCTTGTTTAAAATGTACCTAATGTTATATTTGAAAGAGGTTATGTTTTGTATAACTAAATATGTTTTGTTTATTTGTTGTAGACAATATGAGCATCGTTAGTATTATTAAATTACGATTTCGAACTACTATGTTTTATAATTTTATTAGATTTAGATTATTTATTTAACATCTAAGATTTTGGAATAATTTTCATCAGTTATTATGAGGTAAATGTATGAAGTGACTTTTTAAATATCTCTCATCAAATGAATCAAAAGGTATTTATTTGATTGAATTTTTCTTTTTAGCCTATATGAAGACAGCGAAATGCTACTGAAGTTTTAGCATAATATGAAAAAAATTGTTTATATTCATATAACATATTTAGTAGTATTTCAAACTTCAAAGTACAATAAACTAATGAATAAAAATGTTATAAGTTTGTAAATTGGAATCATACTGTTGGGAGCTCATCAATAACAAAAATTTGATGAAAACTAACAATACAAAGTCCATGAAAACATGGATAACATACTCTGTAATAATATAAAACTTAACACAAATGAGGAGACTGGTGAAACATCTCCTAGAGTATATTTAGAAGATGAAAGATGTAGTAATGAACTGTTGAAAATTTCTAATAATTCTAGTGGTTGGTGGCCTAATGATAATGAAGGAGAAAAGAGTGGTTCTAGACAAAGATGGAGCTTTGGTTCAGATATATCTATTGAAGCTGTTGAAAATATGCAAAACCGTTTGTGCTGTTCCCCAGTTGATGAATATGATTCAAATGTTAGTAGTGAAAATGAAGATTTAATAGTAAATAACACTGAAGATACAGATGAGCCTTATAAAAATTATATACCAGTATCTCCAGCGTCATCGCCAACTTTCAAAAAGATTATATACAATGAAGAAGATAAGAAGCAAAATAAAAATCAGGATGTTGATACAGCAGATGATGAATTGATTGATTATTCTAAAAGATATACTACGGATAGTTTTATATCAGTAGAAAATAAGCAAGTTGGTTCATCACAAATTCAACAAAGACAGAGGAGAAATGTAGATATGAATACAGTGTCTAGCAATGTGCCTCAAAAGAAGTCATCGGTTAATAATAGATCTAAGGTAGATCCTTTTAGAGACTATGCAGAGACAGATTTAGATCAGCCAACTGATTATAGTTTGCGTTATGCTGAAGAAGATACAGATGATGAAGAAAAGGAAAATACTCGATTTTATGTAAGTATTCAAAGTATATTAAAATTCTTCTTCATATCTATTATTAACAGCTTTTAAGTAATTATTTTCTGAATTATATTTATTTCTAAAATTGTTTTAATATTTTTCTATTCTCAGTGTACTAATGAACAAGAAGATACAATTAAAACATACCATACAGAAGGGACACCTTATCAAACACCCTGTAACTTTTCCACTGCCACATCAATGTCAGATCTTTTAATCCTTGAAGATACTAGAGAAGGGGATGAGATGATTAACAAAAGACAATTTTTGAGACAAAAACAAGAAACTGTTGAAAAATCTGAAAAGACTGTTAAAATTAGTAAAAATCAAGTAAGGAGAAAATACATTCTGGAAGACCCAAAAATACCAGTGGTAAAAGAAGAAAGGATTCCTAATGATCAAAAACCATGTGTAAGAAAAATAGAAAAACTCCTTACACCTCCTCAATCACCAGCTGAACCATGTGATAGGGATAAAGAAAATAGAGTTGTAACATTTAATGTAGAAGATACTTATGCTCAAGAAACTCCATTGATGTTTTCACGGTGTAGCTCTCTAGATTCTCTCAGTGAATTTGATCAACATTCAATTCATGATGATCACAGCTCTGTTATTAGTGATTTCAGTCATAGAACTAGTGGAGCCGTTTCACCCAGTGACTTACCAGATTCACCAACTCAAACTGTTCCTCCAAGTCCACATAGATTAAAACAACAAACTTCACAGAATCAACAGCAGCAACAACAACAACAAAAACAACAATGCCAACAACAAAATCAACAGCCACATCTACAGTATCAGCAGCAACCACAATGCCAACAATATCAGCAACAACAAAAGCAACAATATCAAGAACAAGAACAGCACCAAGTAGAAAGACTACCACTAAGGTTGGTCAAAATAAAAATTTTTTTAAGAATATTCTGTAAACTAAAATACATTTAATTTAATTCATCAATTTATTATTTCATCGAAAAGGACGGTTCCACGCAGACCAGAATGCCATCAGGGGAGTAATAACAAAGTACAACAGATAATGCAGAATCCCACCCCGTGTCGCGAGCCAATTTTGAATCAACTACCTGAGCATGGCAGTGTATTCGAGGATGGCCTGGTCTTATTTACAGAGGAGTCGATGTCCAGCAGAGTAAATTCGACGAGAGCGAGTAGCTTAAGTGCGTTGACCATCGACGACGATGACGATTGCGACGAGTGCGATAACCGTGAGATTATGAACAGGATTGCCGCGATAAGAGTGAGAACGAGTGCAGCTGGTATGCACCAGGCTCCGATGTACAGACAAAACCGCAATGATCCTTATCAAGAGGCGGATAAGTTATCCCGCCAGTCGCAGCATAATAAAGTATTGAACAGGCATCCAGGTAGGAATCAATCCTAATTGGTTTTTATTATGTAATATAAAACAGTTGTTAAGTACGTTACATGTATACGTCGTATGTATATCCGTATGGTAATTGTATAAATTTTTAATTTTCAGACTATATAAATAATTGCCCAATGATGACACAGAGCAAAGAAGAGCATTACATGAACGTCGAGTCACAAAATCATAATTACTCGCCGGCCTATGCGGATAACCGATTGCAGGGCATCAGATACAAAAGTCCGCCGAAGAATCACTCGTACGACGACGAGTTGAGAAACGAGTATAGGAATCAATCTAATCGCGCCCTCGCCCGAAGTCCCGTCTCAACACACAACAGCGACACGTACTCCCCTAAAAAAATCGAATACGAAGAGATCATGCCCAGTGATAGTGTGAAAATCTATTATACCGAGAACACGCCCATCTTCGTCTCGCCCTACGGCTCGCAGTCGAACCTTTCCGCCCTTTCGATGATAAGTATGTCTGACGAGGATCTCGCCTACAGCATCAACTACCGCGATGACAATATCAACGAGGACGGTAGCGACAACGACGATGAGGAAGATCTGGAACCAAGGACGTTTTATGAGAAAGAGGACTCCGAGAGTCACGTTGACGCCTACGGGACAGATGCAAGCTCCGACTTTTCGGAGGACGACTGCGAGAGCTGCGACGATCGCCGGATAGACGTGTCGCCATTCGATTCGCAGTTGAACCTCAATAGCTTCTCTCTGCTCTGCATCAAGGAGGAAAGCGAGGAGGAGGACGAGGAAGAGATACCGACTAAGAGAGTAGAGGTGGAAGAGGAGGAAATGAATAATGAGACTGACAAATCGGCCAGCAGAGAGGACTCCTGCACCGAGGACGAAAACGCCTACAAGCGTCTCTCCGACGAGAACGTCGACGATTCGGACGACGATAACGTTCTCGCAGAGTGCATCAAGTCGGGCGTGTCCAAGTTTACCCGGCGGAGGGAGCATTCTAACGTTAATGAGCAGGGCGATGCTCCTTCTAGACGATGAAATTTGTTGCCAATTTTTTAAAACAAAAGTTAGTGTTATATAACAATTGTGCTCTAATTGTAAAAATAAATGATACATTTTACAATTAAATAAATTTAATTTTTATATGTAATCTTAACTTGTTTTATTTCACGTCCGTAATCTTTGTTATATCGTAATGAATTCCAGTTGTTACCCTTCCAAGTCGTGCAACAAGTGTTCGTTTTCGTCTGTTATCGATTGACTACTATATGGGGTTCGTTTTGGAGCACCGCGGTGTCATCAATGCAACAGGTTGACGTCTAAACACGCCAAACTCAAATAATCGTAACGGTTTTAAAACGATTTTAAATTTAATTTTTTCTTACTATTCAAATAGATTCTATATAACTTGTACAAATCTTTAAAAACAATATCAGCAGTTCAACTGGTTTCAGAAAAACTTTTTTTTTAAATAATTTTGTACTAAACAAAAAGGAAATCGCTCGAAGCTTCGTCACGCAGCATTTTTAACAAGTATTAACTCTTTCGATACCAAACAACCGAGCTTCGAACATTCTATGCATCATAAATTCACATTACCTCACCGTGTGTAGGTACCTACTCAATTCATCACACCACGACCAGGAAAATAAGTAACTTTTCGAAATTTCCCTCGAGAAAAGCAGCACCACGATTGGCCGGTTGCACAGTCTCGTGCCGATATTATTGAGGGTTTTTTAAGCGTAGAGGGGGCCGTCAATCGAAAATGGCTGCCCAGAGGCAGTCGCGGGCTGGAGTTGCAGCATGCCTGCAGAAGCAGCGAGGAGAAGGTATAGCGGGCGACACTAACGACGGCCTTACCCGTTTAATTTCCGGGCCTTCTCAGTCCACCGTGAGTGCGCGCGCGGAACGAACGTGCGAGTAAGCGAGAGCGGCTTTTTGTCACGTCGAGGGCGACGTGTTTATATAGAGTGATACAAGACAGCAGTGGTGCCGTGCGCTTGCGCTGAATAGTAACTAGCAGCAGTAGCCACGTCTTCTTCGTAGGGGCTCGTTTCCCCGCGTGCGTGCGTGTGTTTATTTGGACACGAGTAACGAGACAACATATCAACGATCCGTACTCGGGGCAATAAGGGGAGAGGGATCATCATGGCAAAGAACAGCTGATCCCCCCAATACATGCGCTGCTGCAGCGGAGTGACCGAGTTGAGCATCACAACTCGTCGTCGTCTGTACGGCTTGGCAGTTGATGCGTCTGCTGTTGCTGTATCGCGGTGAAGCTGCGCGAGACAGCAAAACGACGATGCTTCGAGAATTACGGCCTCGTCGCCCTTGACCTTCTCTCTCTATCTGTCTTTCTCATTCCGGTGATTTCACTCTCGTTCCTCTCTCGCGACTCGCGCTCGTACTTACGCGCACGCACGCACACACTCCGCTCGGCTGGATGATGATTTTCGATGACGATTGAAAACGAGAGCGGAGACTCGCCCAGCAGCAGCAGCAGTGACTGCCGCAGCGCGCCGATAAAAAGTAGAGCGACAAGGAGAAGGAGGATGCCGAGGACTCGGCGCGCTACTGATCTTTGGAGTTCTGTTTACCGCTGCTAACGAGCGAGATAGAGTGAGAGGAGAGCCATCAGTGAGTTGTTCATCTGGAGATGGCCATTGTTTTTCCGAGGCTTGACGCCAGGCAAATGATTCACGCGATACTAACGTCAGGTGTTCTCTTATCAGTAGCCTCTTTTGGATGAACAAAGATGACCCTGCCCACGGGTCGCAAGCGTGGCTCCTCAGTCAGCTTCACACACACCAAGGATGAGAACAACGATGTCTCTGATGAGATTCACATCTCATTGGCTCCGTACATCCAGACGTACCTGGCACACAGTGGCCAGGGACTGGGATGCTGCGGAGTTGGACTGCCTGTGCCCTTCGAGAGGGCCGCACCCAGATCCTGGTGGAATCCCAAATTTGACTCCGAAATCCTAGAAGAGCAATTTAAGTGCAGCTCTTTTCCTCAGATAAGATTACGTTTTAGGTAAAGCATTAGAATCATTTTAAAATGTATTGTGTTCCTTATTTTTATACTTTTGACTTATTCATGTAAAATTTTAACTTTAAAGTATATTTTTATTTATATTTATTTATTTAAATTCAACGGGCATGTAGCCTTATACACATTTACAACTAATAATTAGTTTGTATATAAGTTATTAGTATATTATTGTAACAAAACTTTTTATTGCGATAGATAGATGTAGAATTATTAAAATTTTTTACTACAATAATTGAAGTACATTAAACTTGTACATTATATTAATTGTTCTATTTTTTTTTAGAACTTCAGAAATAGAAAAATTTTATTTATCCTTGAATGAACTTTTTTTTAGGTATGCGCTGACTTATATTCTTATAGTATCAATTTCATGGTTCATTTACTTCACGGTCTATGGGATTCAAAACAACAGTGAATTTTGGCCAGCTATAGCAATTGTGTTTGCCGCTGTTGGCATTGCGGCCACAGCTATTCTTTACCTTACTCACACAGATCACTACAGAACTTTTGTCTTGCCTATATCTGTGGGAGTTGCCTTGATGCTTTGTTTTTTATCAATATTGTTTCTGGTCTTTGTGCCACCTTATACAGATGGTTTAACACTGGTAAGTCTTCAAGAAATAAATTGAGCCATTGTAAAACCAATAAGTTATTCACACTTTAATAATAGATTCCACTTTGCAAATTGAATAACAGGATATACTGACTGATTTAATAACTACAGTGCTGATGTGATAATAAGTTTTTCCTCGAATTAAATGTACAAACCTATTTAATACATAATACATTTTCTTTTATTTTAAGTAATAGTTCTACAGCAATTTAAATTTACAATTCAAATTTAAAGTAACCTTTTTGCAGAATAACTTATAAACGCGTTATTTCAAATAAGTAAAAAATAATTAACTGTTGTATATTGATTTTAGGTGGGACATTTTGCACTATGCTCAGAAATTTTGCTGCTAATCTACACAGTCTTGCCAATGCCTCTCTATGGGTGTGTCATGATTTCCACGCTCTACTCGTTTCTCTTTGAATTTCTCACTGCCTACCTCTACGGCTCAGAGAACACCAGGTCCGAGTATTTCAATACCGAGGTAAAAACACCAAATGCCGCAGTGCATTCACTAACCGAAGAACGCAGTCGCAGTCCCGTGGCAGGTCCCGGTGCTGCTGCTCTTACTTCAAACTATTCGGATAGCTTATTGAGGCTGAGGCGAGCCTTAAACGAAACAAGTTTGTTCCTCAACAATACGGCCAGTAAGATACCGGGCGTACTACCGGTAGCTATGTCCGCTAACGCAAACGCCAATTTGTTAAACCCCAGCGAGTCCGTCGTAACGATGGTAGATTCATCGCTGCTCGCTGCGCCGCACGACGATATAAACTTCGCAACGACGCTGACAATACGTATCCTCATGCAGATCTGCATCCACATAATCGGCGTTCACATTCTTATAATGACTTTCGTGCGAATGCGAGGCACCTTTATGAAGGTGGGTCAGTCGCTGCTGGTGCGCCGGCAGCTGGAAATGGAGAAGCAGCTGAAGGAGAAGATGATAAACTCAGTGATGCCGCCGAAGGTGGCCGAGTGGCTGATGGAGGAGAGCGAGAGAGAACGCGAGAGAGAGGATTCACTGAAGAAGGGATCAATACCGTCCAACAACACAGACATACGCTCGCTCTTTCGGCCCTTCAATATGCACTCCATGGACGACGTTAGTATTCTGTTCGCCGATATCGTCGGTTTTACCAAAATGAGCAGTAATAAGACTGCAGAGGAGCTGGTCGGCATACTCAACGACCTGTTTGAGAGGTTCGACGAGCTATGCGAGCAACACGGCTGTGAGAAGATCTCGACCCTCGGGGACTGCTATTATTGTGTCAGCGGCTGTCCGGAGCCCAGGTCTGATCATGCGAAATGCTGCGTAGAAATGGGATTAGGTAAGTGTCGTCATATCTTAACTTGCTTTTTTGTAAAACGGTGCATTTTCATTTGAGATTATTTCACATTAATTAATTTGAAAAATATCTCGCAATTCTCTTATTTTAATTGTTTAAAAAATATCTTGAAATTCTCTTAATTTTAACTGCTAATTGATTCAAGATTATGATTATAAAATATCGATTGAGTATTATAATTCATAAATGTTCTATGAAAAAAAGGTTGTAAAAACTATTGTTTTAATTCAAATCAAGAATGAAAATTATACGGTCGTGAGTCATACGCAAATGGATTAAACATATTACTTAAAAGGAAAGTAATTGGCGTTCGTGGCATTAAAAAAATTGAATAAAAACTATCCTGTGTGGGCAATTTGATCATCTTTTGAATCAACGCAAATTATCGAATATAATGGCTTTCGAATAGCTTTTTTTAATTAAAACAGATAATCAGTAGTCTAAAAAGTTCATAGATAAAATGACCTTGTATTGATATCTTCTCAATGCTTTCTACCTATTGTACCGAAATTAAGTTCGTCGTATACGTTTTTTCATAGCAATGATAGAAGCCATAAAACAATTTGACATTGAAAGACGCGAAGGAGTGAATATGCGCGTTGGCGTTCACACGGGCACGGTATTGTGCGGCATCGTCGGCACTAAAAGATTCAAATTCGATGTTTGGTCGAACGATGTTACTCTGGCGAATAAACTGGAGAGCACTGGAAAGCCAGGCAGAGTACACCTTAGCGAGAAAACGTTGAGTTTTCTGGACGATCAGTATCTCACAGAGGAAGGAGAGCCTGTAAATGGTAATGATAAAATTAATTTATCAATGAAGCATGCATTATTTGAAAATATAATTTTTAAAGCAATCATTAACAAGATAGCCTTTTTTGGTTTTGGTGAGAAAAAAATTTTAGTTACTATTTTTTCCAACTAATTTTTACATTTGTTTAATTAGATCGGTACTATAAGCGTTGAAAAAAAAAAATTAATTTTCGCGTAAATTTTAGATCGTTGTATAGGCATGAGCATTCCCTAAACTTTAGGTGGCTCTTAATCTCATCAGAATGCTTTAGATTGTTTTAGAGATAAGACCTTTATCTAATATGCATAGAAGGCGCGCGTGCACACATGTAACTCCTTACGTAAGTGCGTGAAAAGCCAAAATCTCGTGGAAATGAAAGAGAGAAAGGCTTCTTCTTTCTCACTGGATTACCGTAATCCAGATATTGCTTAATCAAGGGAAACGTAAAAAAGACAAAGGTCGCGCGTGAACTCTCGAGTTTCCCAATTCCAGATGCGTTATATACCTTGAATAATAAAAAAAATGAAATATCCGAAATTGTAATGAAATTTCTCCGTCAGGTATTAAAACTTACTTCATCAAGACGCGCAAAGCGGACTTCATGTCGCAGTTCATCAACAACGTGACGTTGCCGTCGAGCGTATCGCCGGTTTTGCACGCGCGTCATCGTCTCGCCTCCTGCAGCAATCAGAGCAAGCCCCGGCCGCACTATCTGCACATGGTCACGAACGCCAGTAGTTACCGCATGAAGGCCAACTCGCTGCCGAGTATCCTTGACTCGGACAATGACGCGGACAACGCGGACGAGAAGGACGATGCTAACAAGTCGCCCACCTCCACGGCGAGCTACGGCAAAAAGAAGCGTAGCAGGCCCTGGAGGTACCTGCAGCGACAGCGTACCACTGAGGAGATGACACCGCTCGAGGTTGAGGAGAGACGGGGTGTTGTGCTGGCGGAGGCGAATCAGGGATTGATGGCCGCTGCGTCAAACGTTGAGAGCAATGGATTACAAAAAGTTAGTTTTCTTCTTTTATAATTGATTTGTTGATTAGTAAGTGAAAAATAGCATTGCACATCGAAAAATTTCAATTATGTTAAGGTTACTAGCAGCAACGGTGTGGAAATGGACCCTAATCCAATGCCTTCCAGTCCTTTGCTTCCTGGGCAAGATACATTAAGTCATGCATCTTCAATATGCAGTAGGAAAGACTCTGGTATTCGCAGTAGACGTAGTAGCATACAGCAACAGGTATATTTTTAGAAACAGTCAACGCTCACAAAAGCTTAAAAAATTTGTTCTCCGTTTTTAATTTTCGTTTTTCATGTAGTTATTTCTGATGAATGGAATGGCTCAAGGTGATTTGTTGGGACCAAGAGTGAGCGGCTATTACACTTCAAGTTCAACGCTCAATTCTACGCACGAACCTTCTTCTTCTGTACCGCCATATCCATTTCCCCCGGCTGTAACTGACACGTTCGGCGCGTGTTTCCATAAACTTAGAAAGCAATCAGACTTACAGTTAATTAGGTGCGTTCTTTTTAAATAAGTTTGGAAAAACTTTATGTGAACGTTAAGTTTTTTTATTTCAAAATTGTTATTTTCATTTACAGATGCGTGCAGGATAACGTATCGTCACAAAGCTCGTACTTTGTGAAGCCACCTCTATCAGGCGTCACGCTCTTCTTCCGTAACAAGGAAACGGAGAAGGAATATCGGGAGAATGCCCATAAAGCGTCAGAAGGTATCGGTGGCAATCCACCCACGCTTGCCACCTCGCGCTTTAACACTTACTTCGACATACTGATCTCTGCCCTCGTTTACACGGCTATTACAATATCACTATTCTTACTATGCGAGCCTACGATACACTTTCTCGTCTTCTTCAGTCTCGCTACTCTTATTCAAATTTTCGCTGTAACATTGTGCATTCGACAGTTGTTTGATCCAAGGTAAGCTCTCACAGAATATTATTATGTCGCACCACTATTTGAAATTGTTTAAAACTATAGAGATTTATGTAACTTTTTGTTTTTTTTACAGTGCTATGCATGTAACTTTTGCCCACCGAATCTTCAAATTTTTCTCAAAGTGGTATCCTTGGCATGTATGCGGTGCTATTCTGGTTGGTTTGCCTATCGTTTCGATTCTTATGAACTTCACCTGCAACAGTTTTCGCGCGAGCCTCCACCACTTCGAGTACTACTACAGTTATCTCGTGATCGTCGGCCTAGTGCATTTTTGCAATTTTACCCAATTGAACTGTTGGATGAAGAATGTGCTAGTCAGTTTATCTGGAGCTCTTTTCGTTTGTTTAGTCGTGAGTCATGTGGCCTATTATAACGAACAAATTGTCACGCTTCAACCAAATTTATCTAAGGAACTAAATGTTAATTCGGGTAAGTTTTAACTCCACGGGTACTTATATTATTTATTCTTGGAAATTGAAGAAGAAATCTAAAATATTTTTTCTATTGTAGACATCAATAATTCTTTGTTAATTGATCGTCCGTTGTTTCCAATTCCACCTTTGAATTCCGACGACACTTCAAATGTTTTGAGAGATACGCCTGCACCAGTCACCAACTCGATTGATAATGAATTGTTGCAAAACACAATTTCCGACAGTGAAGAAACGCGCAAGTACAACGCGCGACTCTACAACTCTGAGGTTTATCTTGATCTCATTTTATTGTTGCTGCTTGTTTGGTTCTTGAATCGTGAGTTTGAGATCAGCTATCGATTGAGTTTTCACGGAAATTCAGTAGCCGCGCGCGACAAGAGTCGCGTCCAGGCCATGAAGAATCAAGCCGACTGGCTACTGCACAACATCATACCGAAGTATGTGGCGGATCAGCTCAAGACCACTGCCAAGTACTCTCAGAACCACAAGGCGGTTGGTATTATATTCGCCAGTATTGTGAATTTTAATGAGCTGTACGATGAATCCTACCTCGGAGGCAAAGAGTATTTGAGGGTACTGAACGAATTAATAGGTGACTTCGACGAGCTACTGGAGAAGTCTGATTACGCGAACGTCGAAAAAATTAAAACGATTGGTAGTACTTTTATGGCGGCGAGCGGTTTAAACCCTCAGGTAAGGTTTTTTTTAATACTTTGAATAATATGATTATAATTATCTTCTAAAGTTTTAAACAAAGCGAACTTATCTTTTAAATCTTTGTAATCCAGGTGAGGCAACAGAGTGAACACGAATATACACATCTCTATCAACTCTTGAATTTTGCCGTTGCCATGCACAAGGTCATCTATGATTTTAATCAAGATCTCCTGGGCTTTAAGCTTATTTTGCGAGTAGGCTTCAATTACGGCGATGTCACTGCTGGTGTCATAGGTGCCACCAAGCTTTACTACGACATATGGGGAGATTCCGTCAATATAGCTTCAAGAATGGATTCGACCGGCGTGGCCGGCGAGATTCAATTCGCAAGCAATTGCCTTGACGTCATTACCGAGAAGTACAATTATGAACCCCGAGGGCAGGTCTATGTTAAGGGTAAGGACAATATGAATGTATTTTTACTCAAGGGCAAAAAGAGTTGAGTTGTCGACAATTGTGAGATATTTTCAGACCGTAAACGTTTTTAAAAATCAACATAAATGGATGATTTGTTTAGATAGTTATAAATGAATGTAAAATGAAGAAATTCAAATATGCAAACTAAATGTTGAATGTCACAAGGGATTGAAAATTTGATATCTCGAGCGAAAATGCGAACGAGATAATTCTTTCAATTTAATAATATAATGAAAGTTTATACAAGAGTTACTTAAAATGCGTATTTTAAAGAAAGTCAATAGGCAGGTTTCAAATATTAAGACGTCGCAGTAAGAATATATTAAGGATAAAGATTAAAAAAAATATATTTATACGAAATACCTTACAATTGTTCTAAAAAATTTTTACAGGACTCAAAAGTTTAGCTTAGACATAAAATAATGCGCGTTAAACCAAATTTTAAATATTTAATACAATAAATTGCACGATAATATATTAAAGATATACGATCTTAACTCTAAACCAATTCTAATTTAAAAAAAAATTATAGATTTTTAAGTGATAATGATGAAACATTGTTTTATTATTTTAAATGCAAATCAAAGTTTTCGAACATTTTAATAGATTAAAAATGTTTACAATTAGCAACTGAGAAAATTATTTAAATCATAAATGTTAATTTTATCTATTTTAAATCATAATTATATAATTAAACGAAAAAGATATTAAACACTATACAGTTAAATACATCTGTTAACGACTGATATTTCATACGCAAAAGGAACTATTTATTGCTTACAAATAAATACAAAGGTCGCTCGAAATAATCACTGTGATAATAATATTAAAGTGCTTTTATTCTTTCTTTTAAATATCTACGATATTTTCTTCAGGCATCAAATTTTCAATCCATGAATTTACATGTGAATATAAAAGGCCAAAAAACTTTCTCGCTTATATATACATATTATACACAAGACACGCGTATGTTAAACTTGATTGGTTCAGACTATACAAGAAACAAAAAAAAAAACAAAAAAAAAACAAAAAAAAAAACGGATACTCGTTCGATTGTGATATGCGCACGCCTTATTACGCCTCGTTGACTGCTCAAAGAAAAAGAAAAGGAAACGTAGTAATTCACAGCACGCGGCAGATATTTTATTCCGAGATATTGTATTTTTGTAAGCGCGAAAATCCAGTCGGGTAGCGCCGCGCGAATGACGCGAGAGCAGTTTATTAGTTTGACGAGAAAAAAATTAGCGGTGAAAAGACGTGCAGTACTGTCGTAACGCACCGTCGGTGACGTCAAGCGCAGAAATTATTCGTGCGCTTTGCGAGCCTCGCGTTCACGTAAGTGTCTTGTTTTTAATAATACTGAAGCGTCGTAACTTTTAAGGTAACCGAATGAAAGTTAGATCATTTTTATCGAGCGATTTTATCGATTACAATATATATTGTGTGATTTTTCGCTAAACCGATAAAGGAGGGTATAATAGTCTTGATTCGTTTTTAAGATCTGGTATCAATGACGAATCAATCCTTTTTGGCTTTCTAAAATATAAGTCTACGAGCAGTATAGTTAAATAATGGAGACAGTCGATTTTATAAACGTTATTATCATTCTGGTGATACAGTTTAAGAGTAGATAAAAAAAAGTGATAGTGTAATATTTTAAAAAAATTTTTAAGATTATTAACCGGCCGTCATATTTTATGTCTTATGCATCTGCTTAAAATGTTAGAGAGACAACATTCACGCAGATTTAAATCGACTTTTAATTTTTTCAGCAACATATAACTTATACTGTTCGTAAGATTCGAAAAATTGGGTATTCAAAATTAATCTACTGTAATATTGTCTTCCGTGGCGTCGCTACCTTGTACGTATTGTAAAACGTATTATTAACTTCTATGTAAGGTCAATATGTTGTCGATGACGTTTTATATATTAATGTAATGCAACTTGAGAAAAAGCATAGACGAGATATATTGCATGCCCACATCAAGTAAAAACATTACCTTGTTATTCTGTAACTCGTTGTACAGTGATTGTAAATTTCTTGCCGCGTGAATCTCTCATTAAGAAATAATTTTTACATTGTCAGCTCAGTGAGAGCAAATCACTATGTTGCATTTTGATGTTGTGTATGCTGCCCTGACGGAAAAATTTTTCCTTGAACAATGCGCAACAAAAATTTTTTGTAGTTAAAATTAAAAACAAATTATTATATTTACAAGAAAATTTTAGTTATTATTCTTATATGACTAAAATGATTTTATGTATGATTATGCATGGTTTTTGTATAATTTTAATTATTAATTTTACTCTTACCTTTATATTTTAAAAAGAGAAATAAGTATTGTGGACGTTCAAACAATAAATTTAAAAAATGTTTAAAAATCATGATTGACAATTTTTTAATTTTGTATAGTTTTAAAAAGCATTTACCAAACAATCGAATTTAAATGATATAAATATATAGTGAGATATTGTCAATAAATATTTGATTATAATAGAAGTTATCATAAGTCTTAATGAATTATGAAACAAGGTCAGGAAAAAATGTTTTCGCCAGGGTCATGCATTCTTTTACTCGATTGTCGAATCTCTATTGTGTACCAATGAGATACTTAAGTCGACAGTTTTAAAAAAAACATGGGGCAAAGAGACGGGCAAATTTTCAAAACAAAGATCGATCTTATTTTATATACATACCTAGTTGAAATGAGAAAGACTGTCATGAGACTAGCTTATCACGCAAAACGTGATTTTTTGCGAATTTTCGCCTTTGTCCATTATGGAGTGTCAAAATTCTAAAAATTAAACACTCAAGATTTTTTATGATTAATAATGACGTGGAAAAATTATTCACGTATTAAATTTTTGTACACGTTGATGATTAGAAAAAGAAAAAAAAAAAGAAAAAAGTTATAATATATATATATATATCAACAATTTTGGGCTTTTAAGTTTATACAGCAAGTAAGTCAAATTATTCGTGCTATGCGTATATTATATTAGATATATTATTGTATATTAACTTTAAATGAATGATCGTAAAGAAACAAGATGAGAGTATTTTAATATATGTATATTATTAATAATTATATCAATGTATATATCATTATTAACGTCGCAATGAAAGACGAGTCTACGTTGTGAAGTGTTATAAAGTAAATTCTCGTATGAAGTTTTAAAAGATCTAATGAATTACCTATTGTAAAAAAGATTTTATTACATACAGCGCGTGTGTACATGTGTAAATGTTTAAATATGAAGGAGAGAAAGAGAGCGAGAGAGAGAGACCAGTGCACATACATATCTCCAAATGTTATTGTCAATGCATTTATTTATTACAATACAAGATTATACAAAATTATAGTATATTTCGAAACTGATGCAAAATCATTTAGAAACGACAAATTTGACAGCATAGAGCTGCAAACGTTGAATGTTGGTTTTAAAGAGAAAAGGTGGCTAAGTCATTGTGCCTACTTATAATAGTGTGGATGCATTCTGTAATTTAAATCGAAGGACGATTTTTACGTTGCATAGGAACAACTGTGTAATTGTGTTAAATACCTAAGAGAATATCTATTGTTATGTTTGTTATTTAGAAGATGAATTGGATTTAATCTTTTATAATAAGTTGTATATGCAAATAATTTATCCTGATTTACATTCGAACAATAAAATGAATATATTAATGAGAATATATAGTTTTTATATAATAGTTATACGATTGCAAAAATTTTTAAAGACGCATATCATGTACGAATTGGAGGTACACACATAAAACTCATTGAAAGAATTCCTGCGAGAAAGAATCCTATACTTCTTTCAATGAAAATCATAGTAAAATTACCAATTCACCAGGAGGATCGTAGAACTAATATAGATTTTATCGGAAGCCTCCATTGGCCTTATAATGATAAAAAAGAAACAAACTATGGAATTGCAGAGGGCTTAATAGGAAGCCTACCTTACATTGTGATTGGTAACGAAGTTCCGGTATTTTTAAATAATTTTACGAACGCTCAACGTGGATCGTTCCACAAAAAATATGTACTATATTCCGTGATATTGACTCTTTTCTTTCTAAAGCGGTTTATTGAGCTTATCAGTAACATGTAAAGCTTCGTTTCGACATACAATAAGAGCTATAACAAAAATGTAATATGTGTAAAATACATACAGAAATAAAAAAATTATTCATGTTCTTTCTATGGTAAATATCTTTTTGAATCTGAAGTTTTTTTATTATCCATCTTTCACCATTTCCATTGATTAACATCAATTTCATCTTACGTAAATAAATTGATATTGCAATCAATAATAATATTCTTGTTACGTTTTATCATAAAAATAGTTGCTTTGATTCGTATACCTTCATCTCATATTTTTAGCATTATTAAAATTTGGGCTTGTTTTCTGGTGATATAAATGTAAAGTGACGAAAATCTTGGTTTTTTTTATTCTTTATTTTATTTTTTGGCACTTAAAATTATGAGAAATACTTATACCAATTACACAATATGTATTAAGGATAATACATACCTAAAATAAGAAAATGTAATATAAATGTAACATAATATTAGTCACTCAATAGTTTTTTCGCAATTTTTTTATATGTTTTACAAAACACACACTTTACAATACTTAAGCAACTTTTGTCGGGCGCATTAATTCTAAGATCATGTATTATAACTATATTCTATACGTGTATTTCTTATTATGGCACGAAATATTTCTAAATTTTAGCTTGAGAAACCACTTTTTTTAAACATAATTTTAAATACAACGTAATAGTTGAATGAAAAATAATTATCAAAGATAAAATTAAATAGTTTTATTATCATGATGTTGGATGAGATTGATGACAGCGACTGTTTAAATGAGGTAGGATTGAATTGGATGGTCCAGCTGTCCATGTGGTTTTTTAAATAA
>JAPYZO010000236.1:0-31798 GCA_030522905.1 Torymus flavipes | reverse complement strand
AAACGTGCGCCGAGCGGAATAGTGAAGTGCATGGAGCAGCAGTTGCGAGGAGAACAGCCCGTAGGGTCCATGGCCTCGTCACTGCGGGAAGGTTCGTATTTACTTATATATGTCTGCGCAGCATCTAGATTCGCGACTGTCGCGAAGGTACGAGGCAAATCGATTCGGAGGATTCACACACGGGTGTACATTAATCCGTGCGTGGCATATAAACACAAGGCGGCAGTGGCGCGTGTGCAGGTGTGTGCGCGCTAGATGATTGTAAGCGCGAGGTAACCTAAAAGTCCAGACGCGTGCACGGCTCTTGCGCGGCGGCGGACGCGAGGCGAGAGCGGTGTTCGCTTGGCATCGCAGATAGAGAGAGCGAGCGAGCGTATTATATAGATATATAAGACATCAGCCGGCGCGCTGTTTCATCAGCCTCCATTTCGAAGCAAGCGCTATAAAGTATGCGCGCGGGAAACGGAGCGCCACGAGGCCGAGTCGTTCTCAGGGGGGGTGTTTTGCAAAAAGCCAAAGATGTTTATGCTCCGTTTGGCCAAGCGATTTCTGGGTCGGATCGCATAAAGCGTTGGGCGCGGATTTGTTGCGACGAGGTGTCCCCGCCTGTCTGTTTCCACCTGCTCCTTGAGCTTCTTTAGCTGCTTCATTGCTACTTTTCCGTATCTTCCGCGAGTATAGGTAAAAATCAGTAGCAAGCGTAAAACAGAGCCGCGGCAATAACATGATGTGAGCTGCTCAGCTCCAGAACGGCGGCGGCGCTTATACATATGGGTGTATATATGTCTATGTATGCAATGGGTTTATGTGCATGTGTGCGCTCGCTTTTGCCGTGCGATCGATAGGCCGCCACTGTCTCTCTCTTTCTTTCTCTCTCGCTCTCTCTGCGTCTGGCTCGCACGCGCCTCTCCCGCTCCTGTATTAGATATATATACTAACATCTCGTGCGCGCTCTCCTGCTCTACGCGCTATAAGTATATATCTGCTCAGCTCTCCTCGCGGAGGAGAGTCGGTGTCGAGAGCACACACCACGTGTCGCGCGAAAGACGCACGAGTGACACGTGCGTTTTGTAAATTGTTTTTGTTTGGTCGGCTCGTCGCGGAGAGGATCTCGGATATCGGGTTTTATATATATCAGCAGGCGAGAGGATAGTGTGCTCCAATTTTGTTTACTGCAGATGATGGCCTGTGTTGTAGGTGTGTGATTGCGGTGTATGAAAAACAGGGGGGGAAAGTAGCTAATACAGAACTGCGAAGGTGAGTGAAGCGCGATCTCGATGTTTGTTTTGTTTAGTGAAAACTGGTTTTTTACTTAACGAGATTTTTAGTCTCAGGGCGAATTTCTAAAAATAGAGTAATATAGAATGATTTTTTTTTACAGAATAATAGAGTCATGGGAATTTTGAATGAATAATTATTTAATATACTGTGTACAGTGTACATTAAGAAAATAAAACACACTGGAATACAGAATTTGGATTTTAAGGGCTCTACTTTTGCAGATCATTATAAACTATTTTAATCATAATATTGATTAATGGAAGACAATCAATTTTTTTTTTTTATATCTCATCACTAAGTTAATAATTAATTTTAAATTTCATAAAAATATAAAAATAGTAATTTTGTAATAGTTTTGTGTATTTGTACAATTCAGTTTTAAGTATCAAAAATCAAAATGATCTTGAAATCTACAATCAAACAGTCTAGTTTATTTGTTTTGCAAAAAATAATTGTATTTTACATAATTGCAACAGAAGTACATACTTGAACACTCGAAAAAATGCATTTTTATTGTAAATTACTAAGTGAGGTTACAAATACAAATAATGCATGAATTTGGACGGATTAAAAAATAAATATTAACAACAATTTTTTTTTTTATATGTTTCAGAAAGGCTAGGCTGATTGTGCCTACCAATAATCTTCACTAAGAAGTTGTTCAATAGCTCAGAACTGTGGCTAGTTCAAAAAAAAATTCAGAAGTAGACAAGATGCCTGCAGTGAGTGTTTGCGACCCACTTGCAGTGGCTAATCGCCACAACTTTGACACTGCTGGGCAGTCTAAAAACTCGGATGACTTGAAAAACAGTTTGGCAGGCAGCGCAGCTCGCATACTTCACACTAAGTTAGATTATGAAGAGACTGATAACTACAGATCGGCTGTTCAGGATAACCTGAAAGGCAAGTACATGGTCCTGAGTATACCTAAACAAGAAAACTCATCCGATAATGGGAAAGTCAAGGATGGGGTTTCTAACTCAGCACAAAAGAATACAGAAAAGAGCAAGGAGCCTAAGTTACCAGAACCAGCTGTTACTCTGTACTCACCCAACGATGTCAATCTTGGCTGGAACAAGACTTTCCCAATTGGTGCAGGAATGTACAATGTTGGGAACACATGTTACTTGAATAGTACTCTTCAGGCACTCTTTCATGTTCCAGCATTAGTAAATTGGCTGTTATCAGACTCACATCATGATTCAAAATGCGAGCAGAATGGTAAGTACTATAGTAGACGCTTTGTGTATCATGCATGAGTAAATGAAATTCTTCCTCTTTATATTATGTAAATTTTACACTGTTTATTATTTTAATTAGTTAATTTATATATTTAGAGAAATTATAATATTAGATTATAGAAATTTTATGATTCTAAATTGCTTTGTATATCATGGGTATGCCTTATACCGGCAAAGTTCTCTGCCGTACTAACCACAATGTTTTTATCTAAATATTAATTTTTATAATCTTTTTCTTTAATTCTGAGCGTTGCAAACTTATTAATTAATTCCCAGTCAAATTTCAGATAAATCTATTGGAAAATAAAGACAAAATTTGAAAAATCACAACATCCCATATATTGCAGTTTTTCAAATTTTGTCTTTATTTTTCAATAGATTTATCTGAAATTTAACCGGGAATTAGATGATATGTTTGCCTTTGTGCATCCATGCTCAGAATTAAAGAAAAAGCTTATAACAATTAATATTTTAATTAAAAACATTGTGGTCGGTACGGCAGAGAACTCTGTCAGTATCAGGCATCCCCTTAACATATGTGTTCATTAACAATAATCCATATACTTTAGTTGTGTATTGCACTATGTTTAATAATAACTGCTTATATATACATATATAAGATATTATAAGAGGGGTCATAATGATTTAATAGACAAGGGTTTGTCTTTAAAATAGCAAATTTGGGACCAAAATTTTACTTTGATATTTTTTTTTCTTTTTTATTTTTTTCAAAATTTTTCTAAAAACTGGAAGAGCAGTTGTAATACATGCAAAACACATACATATACACTTTATTTAGCTGTGTGTGTGTGTGTGTGTACTACTATCTATGCATTAAAATCATATAGGGACAAACATAATTCACAAACTCTTGAGCTAAGCATATGTATGGGTGGTAGAAATTTGCGTATAAAGAAATCCATATAAATAACAAGGAAACAAGGATTCTTTGAGAATATTTTTTAAATTCTCTAATGAGGTTAATAAATAGAGTGGATTCGTTTAATGAGATTGTATAATTTTGACAAATTCTAAAAGAATCTTTGTTCATGACAATTATATATTAATAATGTTTGCACTACTGTATTCTATAAATTCTAGCTTTATCCTTGCATTCCTGTAGTAGCACCCTTGTACTAATTCAATATTCTATCTGAAACGATAGTCAGAAATCGTTTCTTTTTAGATGGAGCTGGCGAGTGCCTTACATGCGCAGTAGCTAAAACTCTACAGTTCAGTCACCAGAAATCTGGGGATGCAATCAAGCCTTTTTACGTTTACAATAAACTTAAACGTAAGTTTAATTCATACTTTTTACTTGAATTTTACTATTACATAATTTTATCAGTATTGAAATAATTGTATCTTTTATGGTTTAGTTATTTGCAGAACAATGGTACCAGGGCAGCAAGAAGATGCCCATGAATTTTTACGTTATCTTTTAGAAGGCATGGAAAAAGCATATTTAGCAAGACATAAGGCACAGAAACTAGATAGTTATTCAAAAGAAACTACACCTATCAACCAAATCTTCGGAGGTTATATACGAACTGAAGTAAAATGTCTTCAATGCCGACATATTTCTACTACTTTTCAACATTTTCAGGTAAATAAAAATCATTACATCTTTAATATTAATTTTAAAAAACATGTTATCTAAAAATAAATTCCGTGATCGTTTAAAAAAGATTTTCCACCAATTTATTTAAACCACTTTTACGTTTTTGCTAATTAATTTTCCTTTTATAAAGAGATACAATATTTCGTATAGATTGGTTTTATTATTAAAATTGATTAAGAAATATATTATATGGTTACTTTATCGTTTGATCTTCCGACGATATTTAAAAATTTTAAAATGCTCTGCATACATTTGAGTGGTCAACACTAAATATAAATATAAAAATGATTTATTAAAATACATAAATTTATTCGTCATTAATTTTACAGGATCTATTGTTAGACATTCGAAAAGCAGGTACACTGGATGAAGCGTTAGCGGGTTATTTCAGTCAGGAACAGCTTGATAACAATGACTATAAGTGTGAAGCATGCAAGCGGCGAGTGCCTGCAACGAAACAATTTATTCTTGAGCGACCACCCAAGGTTCTCTGCGTTCAGTTGAAGCGTTTCAGCGTATTGGGAGGCAAAATTTCACGACACATAGGTTTCAAACAGACTATCGACATGGGTCCATACATCAGACGCCAACCGGGTCAACCGCCCAACAAAGTTATATACAGACTCGCTTCTATGGTCACTCACATGGGCCCATCCGTCAATTGCGGACATTACACTGCCATAGCACAAGTATCGTCAGGCAAATTTTATTCCTTCGATGATTCTTGCGTGAGTGTTCGAGTATTTTATAATTAATGGAAACGATTGAATATTTTTTCATCTATATTTTTTTTCGAATAGGTTCGTCAAATTAGCTTAAGCAATGTGGTAACTACGAACGCATACATAATGATCTTCGAAATGGAGCCGACATCGTCAAACTTCCAAGCCTCTAGCAGTCAGGTCACGAGTTCCACAAACGAAGCGTCAATATCGAAAACCGCCTTATCCTTTCCTCACACAAACGGCTTGTCGAACAAGTTGCTGGACAACAATGGGAGTAAGTCCGCAATGTCACCCGGTGGGAAGAGCAACGGCGAGAACGGTACTCGATCGAAGTCAAAAGATGCGGAAGTAGATTCGGGAACGCCAACACCGTCTCCGCCACCGCCTCCACCGGTGCCTCCACTACCACCGCCAAATCAGGCACGACGAAACTTCATCGGACCCCAATTACCACCTCACATGGAGAAAAATAGGTACGTAGACTTTTTGAGATAGAAATGTTTACAAATTTGGAGAACAATTTTATTGTATCAGTTTTTACAAAATCTTATTTTCAATAAAAATGAAAAAATAAATAATTAGTAGGGTGGTGGCTTCAGTTCTCGAACATCTAATTTAGTTGTCCGCCACTTTTTCTTTCATGTTTCTCAATTATTTAAAATAAATAAACGATTTTGAACTTTACCACGGTAATCGCGAAGTAATTACCCGCTACTTTACGATTTATTAGTTTAGCAAATTTTATTTTTGAGTAACTGTTGCAACGAAAATGTGTTATCCGACAACTAGGGTATGACCAACCACTTGTGCCACCACCTTATTTATAGTTATGAGATTATAGTTCAAATATATTCATATTAATTTCAGACTGTACGAAGTATCGAAGAGTAGTAGCAAATTAGTAGATTACGACGGCGATTCTAGTGATGACGAGGAGAACAGTGGCCCTCCCACTTGCATAAAGTTACCTTGCGACGTTCGTGAGGCATTTAATACCGTAAAGAACTATTGCCCGCCTTCTTCATCTAAAAACTCTAATACAAATGGCAATGGATGCACGGTGTCATCGCAAGGTTCAAAGTCACCTTCAAATCACAATGGCAATGCTCACAACTCACTCACCAATGGTGTAGATGCCAATGGTGCCGGCACTAGTAGCAGTAACAGTAGCACCACTAGCAACGGCTCGTCTTCCCGAGGTTCCTCGCCCAAGAACGGGTCCAGCAATGTCAAGCCTGAGCACACCAACGGCTCATCGTTAGAAAAGAACAAGGACAAGTGGTATCACAAAGCGCGTTCAGATTCATCCGAGCAGAAGGTGTACACCAAGGCATCGGCAGCTGTCAACAATAAAGGATGGCACGTCTGCACGGATAGCCCTTCACCCTCATCCACAGCAGCCGCTACAAATGGCTGGTCAGTCTCCGACAATGTGTCGTAAGTTATTAATTAAGTAACTGATAAGGCATGTGTGAAAAACTTTATACATTTCATGACGCCTTCATTCAAATCAAGTTGTTCAATCTTCAAGTAAGATCAAATAATTTGGTACGAAAATTATTTGACGACTTGCAAAACAGTTCATATTTAGGTTAACTTTTTCTTTTTACTAACCATCATTATTACTTTAGATTTAATGCAATGTACTATTTATAAGCAAATAATTATTTAACCGCAATGATCTTGTGTTCTTGTAGGGATGATTCAAACGGTAGCAACAATAGATCAAGTAATCATTCCGCGACCCCAAGTGCAGCTGAAATGAGAAGCTTTAATGGAACTAATCGTTCTGACACTGCATCCCATTTACAAAAAGCTTCGCAATGGGCCTATGGAAATACAAATGGTAAACGCTTTTTTTTTTTAATTTTAACATATATATCTCGTAAGATAGTCATTTTAAATGGGTTTGAAGTTTGCAATGCTGGAGTGCAACGAAATAAAAAAAAATAATTTATTTTACTTTATGTTTGAACTAATTAATATTAATTTTGGGTATGGATTTAGTATTTTATAATACAAAATAACTTTATAACATAGAATTAGATAACATTTCCATTATTTAATAATTTTAATCAATTGAAAAAAATTATTTTGTTGCACTCCAACGATGAAAACTTAAGACCCATCATTTTAAGACTAAGTTACGTAAAATATACCTTTATTGAATTGTAACTTGGCCGATAAATATTCGCCAATCACAGCACACAATTAAAACAAAATTTAACATTCTATCATAATTTCAGTTCACAGTTGGAACGGTGGTAAAGCACGTATGGATCGCGACGTAGACAATCAGCGACGCCAGGAGCGCAAACGTTCCTACGAAAATGATGAAGACGAACTTGACCGCGGTCATACGAAGAAAATGAAATCGGACAAAATGCACCACGGCAACAACCACAAAAATCACGACATTAATAATAAGTACAACCCTTTTCAAGAGCATCACAACAACAACAACCTCAACTCTTGGCGATCTAATGGTCCCTACCGACCCAATAACCGCCAGTACGGTCAACAAAGACACGGCGGCGGTAACTATAACAGGTCATCACAGTACCGTTACCATCGTAATAAGCCAAAAAATCATTGGCAACGCAGATAGGAAAGATGCAGACGACGTGAGTCCGCTACTGACGTTATCCTCCGTAGTTTAGTTGCGCGACGCTCGGCCACGGTCACGAGATGCGATAGATTAGGTTTGCGAATATAAAATGAAAAGAAAGGGAGCGAATGTGAGTGAGAGTGTATCCAGACGAATGATACCATAAAAAAGCGTGCAACCTGATTCACAGGGTATTATGTTGAAGACGAATGAAAAGTTATGGTGTTTTAAGAGTGCTTTGAATTTTATATCGTTTTATTTCTTTTCTTTTAACGATTACTAGTCTAAGTTTTTAACTGTAATACCGCGAAAAAGTTTAGTTATCCCCTAGATAACTAATAGACTAGAATAGCAATAAGTATTCAAAAAGTGCAAAAATTGAAGCGCCGAGATTTTTTTTTATATAGAATTAATCACAATAGTCGGTAAATCGGTCTACTGAAATAAGTATGAATTTCTGTTAGATAAAGTTATTATATTAATCTTTACTCTAAGCATTGTATAAGAATTGAATCTTATTAAGAAAATAAATCTTTTGGCTTGTAGAATTCATAAAAATGATGTAAAATATAGATAATGTAACATAGAATAAAGTTAAGTATTATGTAACAGATCTCACAGGATCCTTATTTATTTCACTATAACGATTTGACGATAATCCTTTTGATTGTACATTGATAAAGATTAATTTTGATTGAGTCTAATAATTTTCAATGGTCTTCAACAAAATACCTACCTGAGAAGTTCGCTATCGTTATATACTACTGTAAAATGCCCATGTGTATGAACGAATATAATATTCCATTGACGTTTTTTGTTTATTTTTAATTTTTTTTCTCGCGGTATATTAAAGAAGACGTCATCAACTCGTTGCATTTTGGTATGCTGTTTTTTCATTCGTGCATCTACATACGTACGTGTACGTTCCTCAAAAGAAAACTAAAAATGAATTTATGAAATATATAGACTGCACTGGTATACTCGAGTATACACGGTTCTGAACTACATTTTCAAGTTGCAAAGTACGGCTTATCGGAGGCATTTTTAGCGTTAGAGAAAGAGAGATTGAGTTGTTTTATAAAATTCATGAACTTGTCACGTTATCCACTGGCAATGCACTTGGAAATTCGGTGCTCCCAGGAAAATATAATGCAAATTATAAATGAATTAAACATACATTATGTATAGTTATTATTTGCCGTGGGAAATTCATTTTTAAATTGATGATATTTTTATTGATAAGCTTCATTTTTTTATATACCTAACTTTTCAGTAAACACATGTATAAAATTCATTAGCACCTTCCGTGTATCCGCAAATTATTTCCTTATTACCTCTGACATCAAAATCACGTGTTCGAATACATAAATCGTGGTGCAACCTTTTTATATTAAACACGCAACTAAGTTTAGATCAGTGTTATAAAAAGAGTTCAGTGGATTTAATGAATGTCTATCTCTCTGTACAAATATGTAAGCCATATATTATAATCATATTGATCACAGTACGAATGTTGTCTTCTCAACTATGTTCATTTATTACATTTAATTATGCATTATCAGACAGACGAAATTTGTATATCATATAGCATAATTTTATATAATTATGTATAATTCTATTACACTTAACACACATCTAACATATAAAACAAATACAGACACACGCCTTCCTTTTTCGGTGAATAATTAAACGTATACTCTCCCCGTCTCATATACACCGTAAAATAGTAAGCGCATCGCGGTTCCGTCCTTCTGACAGGAGAAAAACAAAGATGAAAAAGCGAGATTACACATTAACTCCGTCGCTTAAGCGAAAACGCGAGACTATTATCGTCGGCTCTTGCAGAACTACTTGGACGTCTAATATATCCGCGAGAGTCACAAACTTTTTTTTTGTTTTTCTCGTTTTCTGCACATTTTGTGTGACGAAGAGAGTTACGAGTAGAGTACAATCGAATTGAAATCTACAAATAGGATTCAAGTCAATTTTTTTTATCTCCTTACTCCTTATTTTTTAGATTATTGACTCAATCTTGAGCCTCAAGTTGAATTAGTAAGTTGATAGCGAGGACCGACAATGGTGTTTCGAAATTTTGCGGTTTGTCGCATCGTATCGATACAGTGATAAGTAAACATTCATGTATATAATCTATATACCGGTAAATGATTTGTAATAGAGAAGTTTACGTTAGATCATTGTAATTATTTCAATTAAAATCACAATACATGATATACAAATGCAAAAATGCCAATAAAAATTGAATGCATTTCAACTTGATTTTTATAATTGCACTGCAACATGTAAAATTGACTGGATAATTCTAAAATAAATTTAAGTGACGAATATAAGATTGACAATTTTGCATTTTACACAAGACAACAGTATACACAGAGCTACTTTTCACATTCTCTATAATTTCAATGTATATACATGCCTCTTCTAATTCTTGCAAACCAAATATGCATCTCTACACCCATATATATATAAACAATTTTGAAAAACCAAAGTCGGCTCTCCGAATAAGCAGAATTATCTGATGCGCGTGCGCGCCAAATACTCAGAAAATTAGTTAAAGCTGTAAAACTTATAGCTAATCCCATATAATCTGATCGCGGCGGCAGTTCTGCCTGGGGCACGATGAGTTGATGAATCTAGCCGCCGCCGAGGTCTTGCGCGAATCCTCCAATCATTTTTCGTCCCTTCAACCCTCTCCCTAAATTTTATGAGCCCCTCCAATCTCACACTACCCCCGCCCTATATTGCTTCCTTTCCTCCTACTCGCCCTCTTCCCTGTCCTGTTGTAAAATACATACCACGTTGCGTTATATTTTATTGCGAATTTAACATTAGCCAAAAATTTAATCGACTAGCTGTAATGGCTAGTTTTTTAGGGAGGGAGAGAGAAACACCGAGAAA
This sequence comes from Torymus flavipes, assembly GCA_030522905.1. Taxonomy (NCBI): domain Eukaryota; kingdom Metazoa; phylum Arthropoda; class Insecta; order Hymenoptera; family Torymidae; genus Torymus; species Torymus flavipes. Next base: position 21,406 of record JAPYZO010000236.1, on the reverse strand, counting down.
CAAACGATAATAAATCATGATTGAAAGAGAGAAAAAAAGCAAGAAAGCAGATTATTCACTCTAGCGTTTAAAGCAATTATCAATTAAACGTCGAACTTGACATATGTACGCGAGAAGCTGTCTTGATGAAAATACTAAGATGATAAAACAAATTTAAAAAAAATGATAATAGTAATAACGACGATAAATATGCCATTTGTATGTACATGCACACGCGTATATTACTCGTGTGTGTGTTCCGACGTATGTTGAAAGTCGAAAGAGAGAGAACGAAAAAAGTGAGAAAGCGAGAGATGTAAGCCGGTGTGCGTAAATGATACGTGTGTATAAAAAAATCGTGAGTGAGAGAAATAAGCATTCAAATCAGTCACGAAGAAGAGCTCTTTTAAAAGCCCGTTTAATTTTATTTTTTCCAATTTAAAACTATATTAAGCGAAAGAATATGAGCTTCCGTAACGAAAAGAAAAATAAGCTCAGCGAAGGTTCGATGCTTGTGTTACTTTTATCTTACAAATAAAACTATAAAAATGCATTGAAATACGCTCACTAACAATTTGTGTATGTCATCAAGTTTAGTAATAACGTGCAACAAGTTGCGATTGACTTGGCACACACCATCATTTATTTTTCGTCCAAACTTTAAATCCCGTACTTTATGTCCTTTAGTCACTCAAGTTATTTGTTTCGTATATAGCTACTTCTGTCAAAAGTGGCTGTTTGTTTTTCTTTTTGTTTTTTTTTTTCATTTTTTTCTCTTTTTTTTTATTTTTAATGTTTTGCATCTTTGTTGTACATTTTGTATTTATTTAAATCAGGGGAACTATTGTCAGGTTAAACTTTTCTAGTGAATATTTTATTGTAAAAAACAACTGATTAGCTTTTGTAAGGAAAAATTATCGTTATCATTAAGTAGACGAAAAATTATTTACAAAAGATAGAAAATGAATTGGAAGTGTTGCTTCAGAATTATTTCCAACGTAAACTTATTCAATATTTTTATAAGTACAAGAACACAATAAAATATTAATAAAAACATTATGAAAATGTCGATTAATTGTTGAATTTATTTTCTTTAACCCAAATTTGTACTATACTAATGAAATTCAAGATTTTAATTCGAAACAGTCTGAGATAGAACCCCTGACTTGTACAGTACGTGCCTCTATTCTAATTATAATCATTTTTTATCTATCAATTGATAACATTGGTAAATTAAAAATGATTTCAATATTTTAATAATTACTGATAGCAATATTTGGTTACATATAAAATTATATAAATATCATTTCAATTATAGGAAACTTATGAATTGAAATTACTCTGTATTATTTCTTAAATAAATTATGCATTTTATTTAGGGTTTGCAAGGTTTATTCTCTACATTCAGAAATTCAAAGGATTAAATAAATATTCTTGTTTTCGTTTTAGTAAATTATCTTTACTTGGTATGATTTATTAACATTAGAATAATGCATTTCAGTGATAAATTACATAACATTAGAGAAACGAGTAACCGTTCCATCACCAAAAACAGATAGCTATATCATTTTCTTTTACACAACGCACAGATAAATTTACAATTACCTACAATATGTATACAAATGTACAAAGGAATTGAGTATTGATATACCACATTGACATATATTAGACTGAAAGAATCCTTAAATGGAATAGCTTCAGCTACATAGTCAATAATGACTAGACTATAAAACATCCTCCAAATCCGGCCAAGGAACTGGTGGTGCAAGTCTTAAAGAGGAAAGTTTGTTTTTCATGAAAGCTGGAGGTTCCAACTTTCTTTGTTCCTATAAATAGGTAATATAAATTTTAAAATTTTTTCGTTTATATCATTTTAAAAAAATTAAAAAATTCAGTCTTTAGTCACCTGAGTCGCCCTGGAATTTGTACTCCGAGGCGCAGGAGGCACAAAATCCGTAACAGGATGTGCCCAGCCTTTTGTATTTAGACATTCATAACACATTTTTGGTTCTGATAAGCATTCTAAATGATATGTATGATTACAACTAAATATCACTATACATTCTGCAGCACTAGAGAGAACTTTCCTGCAAATAGGACAAATTAACGAGTCGCTAGTACGCCCTTTACCAGCTTCCCTAAAAAATTAGTTATAGACTATTTGTAAACATTGATATTAACACAATTAATAACGAAATAAGAAGCTCGATTTATGCATTTAAATTAATACCTTAAAGATTTTTTTAATGCTTCGTGCAATTCCAAACTTACTAATCTAGCAGTCGTTTGAACGAGAACCTGCTCATATCTCGACTGGGCTAAAACGCCAGTTAAAAGTTGCCTTACATCTCCCATAGTACCACCAGTAGATAAAGGCTGTTTTAAAATATGTTCTAAAACACTTGATAGGGCAGTTGTACCGCTAAGAGTTTCCAAAATTACTTTCAACAATTTTTCACCCAGACTTTTACTAGCTGTAAAAATAATTAAGTTAAAGATCTACGCAACATTAAAAATGTTTGAAACGACTGGAACTATAATTCACTTTACTTTTTTGTACATCATTGTTGGATTGTAAGCTCAAAACAACTTCAACAAGCGGCATCCAATCAAGTACTCCAGCAGATCTTCTACACAATCCAGCTAATTGAGAAGTTAGTTTGTAAGCTTCTTCTTCTGTTGATTTATCCCGGTTACTCTGTTGGTTTAAAATATGTATATGGAATGAAATCCATCTTTATGCTAATTTATTCATTCATACTTAATATTTCTCGACATAGTAGAAAATATAAATAAAAGCATAATTTCGATTACGTAGTATTTAAGTTAAATAATATTGTATTACGAGCGTTAAGTTTAAATTAATTGTGTTCTATAGATAAATCACTCATATTATAAATCAGTGATAAAATTTTTGGATAGTCGACTTTAAAAACTACATTTTTTTCGTGATGTACGAAACTGGTAAAGTTTCTTACCACATTCGTAATTTCGGTAAGTCTACCGAGCAGGAGATCAAAGGCACCTTGATAGTTACCCGATTGTTCGAGTAGTACGGCTTCTGCATCCTTGCGATTAGCATCTTGAACTATTTGCAACGCTCGTTCCGGTTGGCAGCCATATGGTCCTTGAAGATGATTCAAGACCTACGAAAATATTTCTGTGTGTAAAATACAAGAGAACATTTTTTTAATTTGAGAAGTATTGTTACAAGATTCATATCGAAAGCGTACCCGGTCAGGTTCAATGTTGCACATAAGTTTCAAAAAGCACTCCATAGCTTTCGCCGACAACTCCAATTTAGCAATACTAGAATTCTTTTCTGTTTCCGAGTCCTCTTTATCTTTGCTTTCCTGTTCTTTTTTGTCATTTTCTGTGTAGCTGTATAGCGCCGACAAGAGTGCGTACTCGCAATGAGCATCGCCCTGGACGCTCTCAAGTATCTGATCAGTTTGATCCGATAATCGTACAGCAATAATGCCAGCGAAACCAGGAGCATCGATGTTCACTAGGTCACGAGCATGCTTTTTCACAATCTCGTCGAGTTGGATGGTCGGCAGTTGTTGAAGTAAAGGCAAAACCTCCGAATGCCTCGCGGGATCGGCCATCATGCACTCGCAGACGGACTCCCAATCGCCTCGATTTGTATGAAGCATCTCTGATACTCGCAAACTGAAAACAACAAAGGAGATGAAAACATAATACTTATTAGAAAAATGTGAATACGTGAAAAATGATATCTTACAAATTAGCCTTGCGAGTCAGGTTTAAAAGCGTTGTTTCTGTAATACTATTCAACTTGTTCCCATGTAATAATTTTAATAAAGCATTTTCACGTTTAGATTTATGCTCGGTGCCTGTTTCTATACAAAGTATTTCAACAATTCTGTACAGCGATTTTGGTTCTAAATTAACAGTACACTCGACGATTTCATCAACGATAAAGATTAGAACAAATATTCTTTGTTCGTTCGTCAAGTAGTCCGAGTTCTCTGGGCCCAACGGAGTGCTTGCTGTAACCATGTTAAAAAGTATATCTACGACTCTCTGGCGTTGCCTCAAACCCATTTCGGATGTGAATTCAGGTTCTTGAAAAGCCATGGCAATAGCATCTAAAAATCCCTTAGCGTCGAACCTGAACGATAAATAAATTATTAGAATTTTACATATGTCTTAAAAACGGAAAAAGGCTTAGCCATATCAACATTTAATCGCTATCCAAACTATCGCAATTACCTCAAGAGCGTCCTGAGATAGGGATACTGCCTCTCAGCGTCGCTCGCAAGACTCGAGTGCTGCGACAGTAAAGCTCTGAGCACGTCGGCCTTAACTTTTCGCGGTAAGCCTTCAGGCAACTCACTCTTGCGGGGAAATTGGCGTCCAGTGAGGCAGCAACTCGTGTAGACGAGCAGCGCATTGCCCAGATTTATGCAATCCCAGGGCTGATTCGTATCGCCACTCTCAACGAGGTGCTTCTGAAGTACGGATACGAGCTGATGAATCGGTGCCGTGTAGTCGCCCAGAGCCGCTGTCTGCAGGTGGATCAGCGCTTCCCATAAGCCCCGATGTTGGCATATCGTTGTTACCTGAAAAAGAAAACAAATAAAGCAACCTTGTTTTTATCAAGGGATAATATTCACTCTATAATACAATTATATTAATAATACAATTATATTAATGTTGGTAGCATATCTTTTTTCTAAATTTTATTAATATTTTAGGGTCAAGTTATAACTATTAATTGTCTTTTAAAGAAGAATAATTTTGATGAAAGTACTTATATATTTTTAAAAATCACTTTATTTCGGGCGATGTATAAGCATATTCAATCTACGACTCAGAATAAAACTAAATTTGTGTCAGTCCAGTTTAATGTAATAGTTTCAGCCTGGTGAAAAGAATACCATGATTAAATTTGAGGATTCCACTCACTTGATGAATATCCAAACAGTCTACGTTCAGTAGAATTATGATAGCTTGCAGTGAATCTAGCCGATCCTCTTGATTGAATAAAGCAACGAGCTGCTGAGCGATAAGCGGCGGTAGCTGAGGCGGCAGGCTGTTTTCGAGGAGCGGTGACTCGAGAGCGCGTAAATAAATGCCTTTGAGGTTCTCAGACTCGGATACCATGTCCCACAGCTTACCGAAGAGAAGTGTGGTGCTCTCTAGTTGCACACAGTACTCAACGCACGTGTTCACGATCTCGAGCTCGGCACTGCTGCCCTCGCTAGCGCTCGAAAGCTCATCCATGTAGCGTATCAGTACCTGGCATACCTTATCCTGAATTATTTGTTTTCGGCGTTGCTTTGAACCCCGAAGGCCAACTACAGCCTTCGCTTTGTCCCGGTAAAAGTCCAGCCCCAACTCTAAAGCTTCGCGATATCGCTTCTGTAGAATTAAAAAGAAAATAATATTATTCGTGTAATAAACACTGTATTTAAATCGAATGTTTAGAAATTCTTCAGTCATAAATATTGATTAAAGATTATGTAATATTTTAATTGTTTTGGAAACTCTTAGAAAATGAAAAAAAAAGATAATTTTGTTAAAGAATTAATTGTTCATAAGTAAATGAAATTTTAAAATTTTAAAATTTTAAAATCTAGAAATTATTTATTGCCATGACACATAAAAAGATATAAAACGACATTGAACAATGATTCTCGTACCTGAATAGTCAGATGGCGCAATCTTTCCGTCCACGTTCGCATGCAAATCGCATGAAGGCTTTTCATGCCAAGCAGGAGAAGCTGCGAACCGAAGGTGATAACTGTGTTGTAGCAAGCACGTTCACCAGCAAGGGCCATTGCCTTGGACACGTTCCCACCAGTCGACAAACCCTTGAAGTGGCTCGAAGCGTACGATAGTCCTACATTGCTCACGTCTAGTGTCTCGAGATTCTCCTGCGTCCGTACGTCGAGCAAGTGAAGTTTCTCGTGGATATCCAGCACAGCCAGCGACCGCGAATTCATCCACCGTAGACAGCTCATCGTGTAATTAAGAACGATCCTACGCAGAGGCGTGAGTCTAACACGCATACCAGCTTCGCTGCAGACCTAAAAGGATTTTTGTGTCAACAATACCTTGATAATTCATTTTAAAATCCTCATTTTATTTTTTATAATTTTTTAAATAGCACTCACTTGATAAAAATGTATAGTGTTATCTCTACCGAGAGCGAGTACGGGGTCTATAATTCGTGCCGCATTAACAGAACGGATAACGACCAGCTGCCAGGCGACTTGCGGCGGGGCTATTGGAGCACCACTTAAAGGATGAGTTAAAACAACACGCATTCTTGGTCGGATACACACGACTATAACTTTGGATAAAGTTGCCATTGCGACAAGTGTATAGTTTTTAAGTGGGTGTTGCACCAATTCGTCTAGGAGTAGTGGCTCTAGACTGCAAACTTCTCCTCTAGAACCACTGAATAAGCATTTACTATCACAACCTCTAACTCCCATTGTCCTTGTGAAAGTCAGTTCAAACACTGAACCACCACTATCACTACAAAGAGCCAGCTTTGGAGAATCTGTAAACTGCACCGAAAATTGTAGATATTAATAACAAATTATGCAATATTTTCATTAATGTCATTTTGTCCAAATTACCTTAACATGTAAAACAGCTGTTCCTGGTGGATGGACGTCCGTTAAAGTTCGTAGTACTTTTCCATTAGAAGTATCAATCATAACAATGTATCCTTTGGCAAATCCTGCAAGTATTCTGGTCCCATCATTATTGAAACAAAGAGCCGAAACAGATCCTTGATGTCTAGTATCTCTGTGGCACCATTTTAAAGTTTGAGAAGAATCAAAACACAATACTAGACCATGACTAGTACCAATGACAAGCATATTTCCACCTGCTGCCACTGCACTAGCAAGACCAGCATTAATTTTTTCCTGAAAAAATATATAATTTTTATATTAAAATGTAATGGAATCAATGTATGCTTTTATATTATTTAAAATGTTATAAACACATAAAAGAATACTACTATACACAAAAGAATACATATAAATATAAAAAAGAAAACATTTTAAAGTAAAATATTACACGAAAGAAAATATAAAATAACGAATGAAATTTATGATCTGATTGTCTGTATTGATGACAATAGACCTCTGAAAATAGAACCTGACTCATAGATATCAATATAGATACCTATTCAAATAGCTATCCCACATGAAAATAATGAGATCTCATATGAGATCTTATATTATTTTCACGTGGGATCTGTCTAAAATTTATTTTAAAACAATAAAATCAAATATCTACTGGATATTGAATCTATTAGTTATACTTACACTTGCTGATGCTATTTGAGCACAAATTCCTTTTAGAATGACATGTCTGAGGATCACCCCAGATATAGGAGGCTGTCGAGTCTTAGGCCTACTTGGTGAATTAAGAGACAGTAAACTGCCAACACTGACAGTCTCACTGGTGGACAGTCTTTCTAGGGAGGCTGCTCCCAGATCATCATCGGTCCCAGACAAGGAGCCACAGTCTGGTTCGGCCAGTATACTCTCCAACGAAGGCAGCTGCTCAACAGCAGGAATGGCATATTCGGCGTCGTCAAGCTGTAAATCGCCCAAGTAATGTGATAATGAATTTAAGTACACTTTGACGGATCCAATATGGGCCAATTAGGCGAGTAACCTCAACGGCAGAGAGGATAACGGACGATAATTGCCGTAAAGAAAGAGAGAGCAAAAGGAGAGGGCAAAAAGCGCGTTATCAGTGTATTCGGGTACGGCCTACCTCCTCGATTTCCAGATTGATAACATCGGCGGCGAGATTCTCCTGGGAGCCGACGTCCGAGGTGGAGCCGTTCTCCTCGGCCATTTTTTCTCCAATCCTCGCCTCTTCCTCCATCGTCCTGTCGCCTAGCTCCTAGCTGTCCTTGATCCCACTCGCGAGTATAGCAGCTAGGTATTACAGCGACGGCCAGCGGACATAGTCGAGGCCGCGTGACGTGCTCACAACTAGGACGAAGACGGGACAACGATGATCCTTCCGCGATGCATCGCTACTGCTGCTGCAGTGCCGTCCGCCGCGCGGATTGTTGTAACAATCGACGACGTCCGCTGCACACATGATATTACAGAAGAGCGAAGGAGAGAAAGAGGAGCGGGAGAGAGAGAAAGAAGTGCGCGGAGGGGGTGGACCGGCAGCCGATAAACAGCGGAGGAAAGGAACGACACAATGTGTACACGCACAGTTGCACGAATTTGAAAGAATCTGTCAATTTCCGACTCACATGGGCCGTCAGGCCATCACATTATCCCTCGTACTCTGTGTACACATGCGTATATTATACCTTATTACATTTCTATACTTAATAGATATACTCAGTGTGAGCGCGACAACAGTGCCCATGCGCCAACTCCACACTAAGCTCCTCTCTATGGTAATGGTACTGAGTACTGTTCGTTCGGTATAATCGGGTACAATATACCTATATTATGTACTCCACGAATCCAGCGCACTCGTGTAGTGTTATAGTCACTGCAGGCGCATGATAACGCGCGGCTTGAGTAATATAACACGTATACAACACTACACCAGTAGGAGTCGAGGACCGAGAAAGACCGCATGCGCGGTTCACGAGTTGCTGGCGCTCAGTCGCGGTGCGCTCGTTCGTCGGTGCGCGTGATAATCGGGGACGAAGAGTGTTTAGCGGCGTGCGCGTGCTGTCTGCGCCAGGAGACGACTGAGCGAGAAAGAGAGAAAATCGAAGGAGCAGCCCTCGCTGAATGCCCTCGGGATGTCGTGGCTCCTGGGCAATCATTACAAGCAGCCGCCGCCCCCGGACTTTAGCCAGTTCACGGGCGGCGCCGACGGAGCTGCCGGAGCTGCCGGAGGCAGCGGCGCCGGCGGCGGCAATGCCGGCGATCCACCCTCGAAGTTGACCCGGTCGCAAATGGAGGCCTACAGGTTTGACTCGAGTGCCCTCGAGCGAGCCGCGGCCGCTGCCAAGGACCTCGAGCGCTCTTGTAAGTGGCCCGCATTTCGTTTTATCGCCGTGATAAGCTGGAATCGTGCGGCCTTTGCGCCGGTCAAGCTTATAAAAATAGTTATGTAAGGTTACGTAAGGCGCCTTTGAGGTTAGGCTCGCCATGCGCTCCAAAGTGTGTATCGGAGCTGGTCCCTGGTTATATATTATTAGGGGAATATGATATGATGCAAGGTGCCGACTTTTTGTGAATTGTCTGTGAAAATGATTTTCAGGGATTTTACTTGATACAACGACGGGTTGCTTCCAATTTATGGTTTTCAGAGAATCTATAGGAAGAATTTCGAAAGATTGTTATGAATGAAAGCTTATGATATAAGTTGTCATTAGGTAGTAGCTGATCAATAAATGATATGAAATAATTCGGGTTTTTTTATGAATGTCCTTGATTCGTTTTTTTAGATATTTCGTGCATACAAAATATACCTCAACGTACTTACAACATTGTTAATCTTTTGCATTGTTATTCATTTATTCTTACAATCGTATGAACTTTGCAAGTCTCTTTTTTTTTACCTTGCACTGTTATACATTTTTAATTTTGAAAAATTTCTTTCTACACATATGTTAAAGTAATGAATCGAAATTTATCACTTTTTTAGTAAGATTTTTTAAATAAACTTTTGTTTATCGATATTCACGAAAAATTATTTTTAATGTTAAAATAATAAATTATTTATTTGTCATTGTAATAAATTCATTGTCAAATGTTTTTAATTTAATAAACTAATTTCGGTCAACAATTTGCTAAAAAGATTGCATTTGTTAATTAATGAAATTAACGTTTTCGTCGTTAGCTCATGCCAAGGACGCACTGGAACTATCAAAGCTGCAAGAGGCAACGAGACAGACGGAACTTCAAGCCGAAATGAAGAAATATGAGGCGGGAATCGAGCAGATGAAAGCTGAGGCCAAACGCGTTGAAGGCGAAGAACGTCGAAAAACGCTTCAAGAAGAAACCAAACAGCATCAAATGCGTGCACAGTACCAGGATCAGTTAGCCAGAAAACGATACGACGATCAACTGATACAGCAACAGAGAATGAACGACGAGAGCCTGAAGAGGCAAGAGGAATCCATAGCCAAACAGGAGGCTATGAGGAAAGCAACAATTGAGCATGAAATGGACCTTAGGCATAAGAATGACATGAAAAAGTTGGACGCGGAGCTCAAAGCAAAGGCGAAAATCGACAGGGAAAATCAAGATTTGAACTTGGAGCAAATCAGACTTAAGGCAGCTGAGCACAGAGTGACCGTCTTAGAATCGATAAAGTACGATCTTCTTATACAATAATTCTTATAAATATAGTAAATTTCGAAAACGAATAAAAAATTCGAAAATCCGTCTCGCCTTTCAGAACCGCAGGCTCGGTACTAGGCTCCGGCGCATCAGCACTACTTAGCGACTGGGACAAGGTCCTGACAGCTGCGGGCGGACTGTCGCTCGTCGCCCTCGGCATCTACACGGCCAAGGGCTCCACCGGCGTGGCGTCGCGCTACATCGAGGCGCGCCTCGGCAAGCCCTCACTGGTGCGCGAGACCTCGCGCTTCTCCGCCCTCGAGGCGCTTCGACATCCTATCCAGGCGATCAAGAAGCTTAAGCCCAAGCAGACGGACGCGCTGCAAGGCGTTGTGCTCGCGCCAAAGCTCGAGGAGAGGCTGCGCGACATTGCCATCGCCACCAAGAACACAAAGTACAATCGCGGAATGTACAGGAATATCCTGATGCACGGGCCACCCGGAACAGGTCTGTCTTATCGCTTATGATTTGTTTGAATTTGAATCTAGAAGGAATAACATTTTTTAATATATTGATTCGTCTATAGCTCGTTCTTTTGATTAATCATAATGAACTTGAGCAGAAGTAGTGAAGTGATAATATAAAAAATCAATATTTAAAAAAAAAAAGAGAGAATTTAATTGTCTATTACTTTGCTGCAGGTAAAACGATGTTTGCTAAAAGGCTTGCCGAGCACTCGGGCATGGATTATGCCATTCTGACCGGTGGTGATCTCGCACCTCTCGGTCGGGACGGCGTCACTGCCATCCACAAAGTCTTCGACTGGGCTTCGACGTCGCGCCGCGGGCTCCTCCTGTTCATCGACGAGGCCGATGCATTTTTGCGCAAGCGCTCGAGCGAACACATCAGCGAGGACCTGCGCGCCATGCTCAACGCCTTCCTCTACCGGACAGGCGAGCAAAGTAGCAAGTTCATGCTCGTGCTGGCCTCAAACACGCCCGAGCAGTTTGACTGGGCCGTGAATGATCGGCTCGACGAGATGGTCGAGTTCATGCTCCCGGGCCGCACTGAGCGCGAGCGTCTCATCATGTTGTACTTCGACAAATTCGTCCTGCAGCCGGCTACCGAGGGCAAGAGGCGGCTCAAACTCGCACAGTTCGACTACGGTGCCTTGTGCAGCAAGATGGCCGATATGACTGAGGGTATGTCCGGTCGAGAGCTCGCCAAGCTCGGCGTGGCCTGGCAAGCGGCCGCTTATGCGTCGGCCGATGGAGTACTCACCGAACAAATGGTCCTTGAAAAGGTTGCCGAGTCTGTCAAGCAACACAGACAAAAGGTGCGAAATCGTAGCATTCTCTTTTGGCTTTAAATTTTGATAGTTACTATCTACCAATGACTATAGAAAAACGTTTCATTATCTTTGAAAAAGTTTTATTTTTTTATATTTTATCTTTAATAGAAAAAAATATTAAAGAAAATTTGTAGGCTCTTGTGTTCAAGTTTAATATTGTAATTTGTAACTACCAAAAAATAATTTTTAATTATTTATGCATAGGTGCAATGGCAAAGCGAACAGGAAAGGAAGGAATCCAAATCCATCTATGCGAGCGGAAAAGATGACTCGTCGGCTCACGTCGGTAAGAAGAATGTTCCTGCTATAGAAGCACCACCAGCCGAACCCGTTTCTAGTTCTGTAGCTGCGAGTGCCTAAAAAATGCTTGAATCTTCGTTGAATCCAAAGTTGTAACAAATTAGAATTTACTGCCAATGGTGAAAAGAAAAAACGAAGTAATGAACTGTAAAATAATTATTGCCTGACTCGACAACCGTTAATAACATTTTCAAATTAGTCAAGAGAATCTGAAGATCCTTTGAGTGAAAGGTTTCAGTTTATAGTCTCGTGAGAATTCCGTTATTGTGAATTCATTGCATTTAGATGATACAAAACAATGTAAGTTTAGAAAGGATTTAATGTTAACTTTTTTTTTGGAAAGAAATTCCAAAAAACTTTTTTTTTGCGAATTCATTTATGTGAATGCTTGTTATGTACTGAGTTTTTATCGGTATGCTTTTTATTATGTTTTAAAAGTTTTTTTTACACTTTAATACACGGCGTTATGTCACAAAAATATGGATCTAACGAGGTATTTTATAGACGTTCTAATATATTGATAAGAGCTCAGTAAAAATGCGCAATTTTGAAATTTCTTTGCAAAAGGTTGAATCGCGCACATAATTCTTGATACAGATCTATTGAAGCATTTCCTGTTAATAAAAAGTATGTGTAAAGAATTATATTCCAAATTCATAGTCTTGTTATTAAAACATTTGTGACTTAATGTATTTCTCAAAATGTAACCTTTATTTTATGAATGAGGACCATATTGATTAAATGAAACAGCCTTCAAAATAGCAAACAATGTGGCACAAATGTAAATTAGCTTTTTTTTATAGAACAAAAATACACAAATATTTGTTGGGATAAGAAGACAAGACAAATTTTGCTGTTGTAAATAAGAATGTTTATTTTCCTGATTCAAAATAATTTCTTAAATATACATCTTGTTGAACGACTTTTAAATCAGTGATTTTCTTTTTCAATCCTTCAAACCACTGAAAACGTATTATTTCGATATAAATGTTACAGGTAAGTTTGAAGGCAATTTTCAAACATATTCAATCTGATTTGTCTTTTTTAATGTTAATGAATTTACTGTAGGTATAAAAATACTCCATTAACATACTATAGCACAAATGTTATACAAAATATGAATTCTTCATTTCGATATCGGGAACAGCAAACTTATTATATCACGACTAATATCTTTAGGTGGCATTAGTAATGTTTTAATACACAGCCTTGAAAAAAATCAAGCGTAATGCTTTAATTCTTCGTCAAAATTCATTAACCCTTTTCTATATATATACAAAATGTTAAATTGAATGAACTTATGAATCTTGATTTAAGTGTTTAACTTCTTTATTTATATACCTTATTAATCTTTTTTTAAGGCGATGCGGGGCCTCCCTGTTACCGACGATTGCAGGGACCCGTTTTTCTCGTTCAATTTTTAATTTTGCGGAAAAATCTCTTTGGTACGTTGTATATTCGATAATGAACTACAACGTATCAGAGCAATATTTTCTTAAAATTTAAAACTAAATGAAAAGAACCGATTCCTGCAATCGTCGGTAACGGGCGGCACTCACATCGCCTTAGCGACACAAACAACCTACGATGAACAAAATGAAAACTTAACTTTTGAATTATTTGCACGCAACAATCCAATAAAAATTTGAAATAAAGTTAACTTTGTAACATGCATTTAATGATGCAAAATTGTTAATTTAAAGGCACTTTAATTATATCTTTTATCGGAAGTATTTCTTAGTAATGTGTCATTTTGATGAAAGTATTTTAGTAGTTAATGCCGTTAATGGTATATATTTCCGCATTTCAATTTTGACGAATGTTTGATTTCAGTCTACATTATAAAAATGGACAATCATTGGTATACTCCTGAGGTTAAGCGACCTCGGCTTTACTTAAAAGAACACTTTTTAATCTAAAGTTTAATCTCTCACACGAAGGCCCCATATGCTAGTTCGCCTAACACCAACAGTTGGTCTAGCAACAGAACTATACATGTATTTGTTTAGTTCGACATGGTCGCATTTCGCTTCTAAAGTTTTTAACCCACTCTCCTGTAGAACTCCAAATACATCCAAAAACTTTAAACGTGGCAAAAGTATCAATCTAAAGTGCATAGTTGGAGGAATGCTATAACAGCGACTAATTGATAGATGCTCTAACTCGCTCAGCTTCATCAGACTATGAATTGCATTAATTGTAAGCATTGTACAATCACTGATATCTAATTCTACAAGCTTTGGACAACGTTGAACTACGTCTTTTAAATCTGTAAAATAAAAAAGTTTATTCGTTTTAAGTTTTGCTATCTTGCATACTCAGTCAAAGAAATATAGACTGTAATCATAATATTAATTAATAAGTATAATATAAAAATAATTAAACAAATTTTAATTAAAGAATAAAGGACATATTTGTCCGCAACAAAGAACATGCGACAAATCAACATCGTGTAAATCCTTCGGCTTCGGTGGCAATTTACACGAGCTGTGGACTGTGGCTACCTAATATACTATTTCGTAACCGGGCCGAAAATATATTTGCGATTTTGAGCCGGGGGTGAATGTGGTACTTTCGGCCCGGCGCTATGAAATAGATAAATGTTCAGTAAAGTCGATCGCTTCGCTCGGGCAGTAAACCCATCCGCGGGAATAATCTACGATTTTACTCCCTAGTTGCATAATGTACGATGATGTCCCTGTTTTGCGCGAATAAAGGTTAAGAGACAATAACGTGGACCTTTGTCCTATTTTTCCAATCAATAAAGTGTCCATTATAGTGGTGTCGGGAATAATAGTATATCATGTAACCAGGGACTAAAGTCGTAGATTTTCCCGTGGATGAGTTCATTCAGCGTAACGAAGCGATCAAAACTTCGGGCGCTATTTTACGCACTAGGTACAAAATAGTATATTAAACACTTAGGGAGTAAAAGTAAAGAATGTCCCAGATCGCATGTAAATTGACAAACATGCGATCTGAGGCATTCTTTATTTACTCCCATGATGTGTATACGATTTTTTTGCCTGGCAAGATAACTTGTACTTGTAGATCAACAAGTACGAACAAATACCAATTTCAATGAGAGCGAAAAACTTGACGCGTGATTGGGGAAACGATGGTAGAATAATAAAAAAAATAATTAAACAACATATAAAGCCTGATTTTTAAATTATTATAAAAATATAACTAGTATTATATACAAAATAGGATGTAGTAATTTGTTTAATTAAAATTATTTACAGAGGTAACTGGGAAAGTGGATTTACTCGTGAAGTTTATTGGTCAAAAAAGTATGATAACTTACTTTCATCATGTAATGTTTTTCGGCAACCAGCAATATTTAATCTGGTAATAGTAGAAGGTAATGAGAAACACAATTTAGCCATTGCTTGAGAACTCAAAGCACACCAGGCCATGTTTAGAGCAGTTAATCTAAAAATAATTTTAATATATGTAATTTTCATTTAAAATAGAATAATTTCATACTTTTATGAAAATATAAATAATAAAAATGTTCTATAACACAAAATTATATATTAAAGTATAAAAGAAGCAGTGCAATGTCCGGTATTATGTCACATTCTTGACTTAAAACTCTCTTCAGGTTGCTACTGCGTCCTTTTTTATATATTGTACAGAATTTTCCAGTTTCAAAAAATGTTAAAATCCTGTATATTTTTTATTTAAATTTTAATCATTTAACATTTTTTAGATTCTTTTTGTACTTACTTTTTCAGACTCATTAAATCTTCCACACAATCAATATTTATTCCATCGCACATTGTCAAATTAAGAACTTCCAAGTCTTTGTTATTACTAATAGCTTTACAACTTGATTTGTTCAAAATACATTTTTCAAGAGATAGTTTTTTTACATGCCTACATTTGGATAATAATTCTGATAGATCGTTTGGTGAAACAACAGCCATAGATAGATCCAAATGTTGAAGTTTACAAACATAATTTTCTGTAAGTATATCCATACTGCTAGGAAGAAACGCAGGATGTGCAATTTCAGCCTGGGCTAATCTGAGAATCTGAACACCTTTTGGGAGAATATGTCCCAATGTGCCTTCATTAAGAACTTTACTTCCAAGGTCTAATCTAGTCCATAAAGCTTCATCTCTGCCAACTTGATACCATCTTTTACAAACCAGCATTGAACGAACCTAATAACATTTTATTTTATAATGATGGAAAATAAAAAAATAAAATACACTATCAAAATGTCTTGTATTATAAATAAATTAAAATAATTGGAATTTTGAATTTAATAGAAATTAAGTTGATGATAATTTAATACAAATTCTTTAAAATATAATAAGCATTTAAAGCTTGAAAAGATAATATTAATTTAAATACTTGAGAAAAAAACCTAAAATAAAGTTTTATACTTTTTTTTCCTTTTTGGATAACATTATTGATAATAAAGCAAATATATACTCACTAAACACTTTTTTGGAAGCCATTTCAGAATCATGAGAATCATTTCATCTGAAAGCTTATTAAATTTATCTTCACCTATAACAGATGGTTTCTTTTTTCTTCTTATCAGACAAAATGAACCTGTGCTTTGTTTATCTGAGGCATCATTAGAATCTTCTTTACTAAAAGTTTCTTTTGATTCTAAATAATTTTCATTTTCTACTCTTGAAGAATAACCCGATTCATTTGTTGTAGAAAAATTTACGGTATCTTCAATTTCAAATGGGTCCAACCTTTGAAAAATAGATTTATTTTATGTCATGTACATGTTTTTTGAAAAGGATGAGAATTCTTTTAAATTATATTGAAAAATTGTTTTTATAATGTTCTCAAATATATGAACTAGTTTTTTAAAACTTATTATTTATCGAATTATAAATAACTATGAGTCTGATATAATTGTTCAAAACATCATATTACCTGTCTATGTTTGATGCTTCCAAAGTAGTTTCTTTAAAAGGTTCTTCTGTACTGTATAATGTATTTGACTTTTGCAATTTCCTTTCAGCTTCAAAATTTTTTGGTGATATTGTACATTCTTGTGTTTTTAAGTTTTGTAAACTTTCTCGACTAGCTTCTCCATCAGCAAGCATACCAACACCCATGTCTTCTAAAATTTCAGGTTCTACTAAACTTGTATTACCAGAACATGACCATGTCTCACTTTCTTTCTCTGATGTGGCGTTTAAGTTGTTGTTACAACCATCATCCAAACGCATACGTTTACTGCAATCATCATTATAAATTTTTATTTAAAATATATGACCTTTTATTGCAAATAAATAAAACACATACAAGGCTTTCATTAATGGCAATATCTTGTATTTATTAATATTCATATCTCAAAATATGATTTAATTATATACTATCAGATTGAATTTGAACTTGATATGTTTAACTAAAAGTTTGAAGAGTAATAATTGCAGCTAGATAGAATCGTATTTAGCTATTTTAACTTTGAAAAAATAATAGAATATTACAAACAATAGTAAATCGTTATAATTATTATACATATATAAATATTGAAATTTTATGTAGCAAAATTCAACATAAAAACGGAATATATTTAACTGCTTCTAGTTTCTTATGAAAAGAATGGCACAGTTCAAATGCAGTCTATCACACAAATATTAATAATTTCTTCACATAAAACTTGAAAAAAAACAAAGGCAATTTGTGTCATTTGATTAATCAAACTTTAAAAAATAGAATAATACTGTAGCAACTTATATCTTCCTTAACAATTTATAATTATAATTAATACTCATGAGGAAAATAAAGAGTAGAAATAGGGCAAAGCAAACACAAAGTGTCCAAACTTCCTCTTTAATAAAAAGCCAAATTAAACAATATCAAATTAGTATATTTCCCCAACAAAACCATCAACCAATACGGAACATGCAACAAGTACTTATATATCTAATCGTGCGAACGCGGAAAACAAGCGTGCATCCCCCGCAGCCCAAGTTCGGCTCTGGTGCGGAACGTCGCAGGTGAATGAGTTCGCACACTAACCAGTACCTGTTCTTCACCTCCATTCCAAAAAATTATCCTCGGCAAAAGAGCTGTTGGTTCGTCCAGCGAAAATTCGAGGAACAAATTTTGAGGCGTGGGGAAGCCGAACAACAACGTGCATTCGTGCAGAGAGGGGCGGGAAAAAGGGAAAAGCGTCCGTATTTTGCGCGCGCGTGTGTCGAGTGGACGAGACAGGGCGACGCGCACGCACGCAGCGTCCGTCCGTTATTCGAACGGGCGGGAAAAGGAAATATCTCCGGTAGATTGTTACCTGTTGTACCAGCACGTCTCCGCCATCCTGGTAATAATCGTTCACAAGGAAGTGGACGCAAAACCTCCACAACTCCCTTGCGCGCACCCCACCGCTGCCGTCACCGCTCACAGCACTGCACGGACAGGCGGACTCCGTATACTTTACGAAACAAAAAGAGAGGGAGAGCTATAGGTATATGTTGTGGCGCGCGCGCCTGCGAAACATAACCTACAAAGCGACGGATCTGCGCTATTGCTATGCTTAACTTGGTGGCGACGAGCACTGTAAATGTGCGTGTTGTGCCGTGCGCGGCCAACAACAGGCCGACCGCTCTCTCTCTCTCCCTTCTCCCCTCCTCTCGTCTACAAGATGTCGCAAGGTAAGGCGCTTCTCCACTGGTTTTCGCGTGTCGCTATTTAATTCCGTCTGCTTGAATCTTAATTTTATGAATGAAAGTTCGAGATATAAGTGATATCGAGTTATCTTCGAACACCGCGAATCTTGCAACACGGATGGCAGAACGCGCAACTTGGTCGATAGATAGCCGCGACGAAACGGAGCGATTGGAGAAACGGCAGCATCCGGAAGACAAGAGCAGAGCGCGCGCGCGCAGGTAGGTAAGTACCTACCTAGAAAAACTCTCCCTCCGATTCTCGCAAGGAAAGCCCCCTCTCCGAGTCCCGAGACAGCCACAGGTCAATTCGAAGGATTCCTCTCACTCTCACGAAAAAAAATCTCCACTGTCTTCTCGCCTTCTCGGTCAAAAGTCAAGGGAAGAGCGCGTGGCCATGAACAAAAAAGCATGCGACAGGTGGCTACCTATCTATGTATAGGTAACTATATATGTATAGACAGAGCGAGGAGATGCTTAGGCAGAGGAAAAAGTTGCACCACGCGCGGTAAAATGAGCGGCCCGGGAATCGTTGTGGCGGGAAGCAGCTCCCGCCAAGAAGATCGACACGTAGTAAGTATATATATAATACTTACGGGCCCAACGGGTTCGCTTCGTGCCTCCCGGCGAAAAATGCATAGGTAAGATATAGCCCCGCTGCTTTCTTCTGTTTTAGTTTTGCTGAGAGGCGCAGAGCCGGTTTGTCCATGAGCTCATTTTTGCACTATACGTAGGCGTAGGCAGTGTTAGATTTGGGATGTAATGTTGATTCGTATTTGCACGTCTGATTCTCTTTCGTGGATTCTATTTTCCGTGCTCTTTGGTGGTAGGAATTTATGATATCTGTGAATATACTTCATAAAAAAGTTTCGGATAATTTTTCTAGATTACTTTCGTGAGACGGTTTACCGCCGTAAAGAATGTCGCCTCCCGCTCGTGCGGTTACCCATGCTTCATCTCTTTCCTATTCACACCGGAAATACCTTTCATGGGAAGCCAGAGTCTTTGTATATTCCGATACCGTATTTTCTAGCTCTTTTTTTCATGCAACTTCGTCAAGTAATTATTAAATTCGAAATAACTTAAAAAAGAAGTGAGGGATAGATAATTAAATGCAAATTTGAAACTGAAAAAACTAGCAAAACATTTTTAAATAAAAAAAAAACTTTGGAAGACATTTTATTTACTAGATTTTTCTCAAGACACTTTTATGGCACGGTGTGACCTAAGTCCGCACTTAGGTCATACCATGCTATAAAATAGTATACGATACTTATCACTTTAGTGGCCCATCGCACGACATGAATTATCGCCCTCGCTACGCTCGGATGCTAACCTCATGCCGTGCAATAATGGGCCACTTAAGTCACACGTATCGTAATGTACTATTGAAAGTTAGTAATTATTTAGCATTAGACTATAAAATTTTAAAAACATCTTGGAAAAAATCTAGTAAATGAAACCACTTCAAACATGATAGGCTACATTTTATATAATATTACTCTATATGCTGTTGAAAAGAGTTAATAAAAAAAAAAATAAAATAAAAGTTCAATTCACGTAATTGATAAGATAGGAATTTATATCTCGAAAGGGGGATTCGGCTACTAAGAAGATGCTGTTTATTACTAGAGGCGGGGCGAATAGTTCGAAAATTTCTTCCTTTTATTTTTAATATAAACTTGAAATGCAATAGAATAAATTATATATTTTACCAATGCATATAGTAAACTAAAAATGTTCAGAAGATTACAAAATATTTCACGAGGTTTATGCAACTAAGATCGAACTTTTTTCGAACTTTTATTTGAAAAAAGTCCGAAAAATATACGAATGAAAAGTTATTGTTGACCGGGCTCTTGCACGAATGAAGGTACACTGAGAAATAGCCTAAACGTATGTGATCGAAACTTTGCTATGTAAATGAGATATGAGCACAACATTAAGACACTTTCTAAAAGGGGGGTAAAGCTCATGAAATCTCAGCAGCCTCAAGCTTAACAACTTTCATATATCCAATAAAATGTGGTAGATTAGCTTCATATATTTAAAAATATTGCTAAACAAATTTATTTTCACTACATGCGTTTTGTAATGGAAAAAAAGAAATATAAAATTTTTGAACTACTTGTTCGCACCCCTATTGTATACCGATCGAGACTTCTGCATCGGTTTAATATTTATATTAAAAATGATAATATTTATATTGAAAATCTGAGAGTTGGCGCAGAAAGACGAAGAGTAATTATCCAGTAATTGCCCGTAGCGCGGTTCATTGTTCCAGAGCCTTCCACTAATCAATTAGAATTTAGCGTCTTCATTAACAGATTAAGATACTTCATAAGTTTTATCATTGGCAAAAATTTTATCAAGAAATATTAAATATTCTCGAAGATATAAATTAAGTAAAAAAGTAACATTCTTGTAATAATTAATAGCATAAATGATTAAAACTTTAAGAAAAGAAAATGTAGTTCATTGAAAACCCTATCGGAGACATTTAATTAAATTAAATAATATTGAAAGTATTACAAGAAAGAATAAAAAGAAAACGGTGGGTGCTCATGATCATCCATTTAAATATTATACGATACTTGTGACCTAAGTAGCACTTTTTTGCACGGCGTGAAGTTAGGGCCCGAGCGCAGCGAGGGACGATAAGCAATGGGAGATAACGCTTTCTAGATGTGCGGGATTTAGGCGTAGGATTACAATTTTCCAACGGTTTTCTCTCATCGAATATTATAGTCATGAGGAGCAATATTTATTAAACGGTAACTTAGTTGATATATAAAAATATTAAGTAAAGAACAATTACAATTCATATTATCGTACAAAGATGTTTTTAACAGAAATTATTATTT
>JAPYZO010000235.1:0-31236 GCA_030522905.1 Torymus flavipes | reverse complement strand
AAAAGTTTGAACTCTTAAAATTATATATTGGCTTTGTTATTAAAGAATTAATACAATAGCTTTTTTTCAGGTTCAACCATGGCTTGTCCCCTTAAGCTGCAACCGAATCATTCTTTAGCAAATATTCGTGTCGTGAAAATATACATCAAACATTTTTTTTTTGTCCGTACACATCCTTACTGAGAACAAATTCTTTTTCAATCCCGGTACATACCCATCCCCATCCCCATCAAGGTCACCTATATTTGACATCTGCTAGTAGCTGTTGTTAGAATCACAGATATTCTATTCGTTATTGACTAGCTTTTCAATCAGAACTTCGCCAACTCCAGTCTCATCGCAATAGCCATCAATACCGAGATAAACACGCTAAGAGAGGCGTACAGTCGAAAATTTGTCATTCAATCACGGTGAAAAGTTAAGTGGCGAGAAGAATCACTGTCGGTCATTCATAGGTGTCTTCTATGCATATTCTAAGTAATATTGTCTTTTTACAATTCGAAACATTGCCATGCCTTACGTTATTGTCATTGCTGTAAAAGCACTCATATGTTGGGCAGCTATATTTGAATTGGACGTTAATTGTTTACCTGACTGACCTTGAAATTTCTTCTTGCTTCGGCAATTGCATGCTAAATGTCCTGGCTTCTTACACCGATAGCAAAATAAAGTTTTGTTTCTGGAAGTTCCCCTCGATACGATGAGCTTGCTTTTTTCTTCATCTTTTCTTGATAAGCGACGCTCTTCTTTTAATAGACACTCCAGTAAGGTATCTACCGTTTGATCATCCGGGTTGCCATTATCCCACGCCGCACAAAAAACATCAAATTTGCTCGGTAGTCCATCTATAACTCTAGCCATGAGCGAGGTAGCCGACACCTTCTGACCTACGTCTTCCAATGATTGAGCCATGTTTTGAAGCTTGGTCACGTATTGCACAACAGAATAGCCTAACTCCATTCTGTAGGAAAAATATTTTTGTAAAAGTAATTCTCGATTTGAGTCCAAGTTTTGCTCATATATCACTTGTAATTTTATCCTCATTTCGTTAGCTGTTGTGCATGCCAGCAATTTCTCAAGTTGATCCGATGACATTGAGGTAGAAAGATTAAACAATGCCCTCGCGTCGTCTTGTCCAACTTTAGGACAACAGGTCGGTTTTTCTTTAGTGTCGTTAACAATATCTTTTAGTCCATTGGCAAGTAATATCGACTGACTGTGAAATTTCGAGACTTGAAAATTCTTGCCGTGGAATATCCAACTCTCGCTGTGCGCCGTAATTTCTTCTGCCATTTTTCTTGAATTCACTCCTGTGCACACCTTTTCAACTTTTAATTCGCCGTTAACACTTCACGAATTACTTTTCGCGGAATACAGATAATAGTACAAAATTGTCACTGCACAGATATACACACACTTCTCGGTACACTCGCTTGGATTCATAATCTATTGCGATTTATGAAAGAAAGTCCAGATTTAAAATAAAGCGCATAAGTTAATGTAATACAAGAATAAATATTCTAGGATCTAAAAGGCGTATGCGACTTATGTTTGCGATGCCCACAATGATACTAAGGCCTCGGAAATCAAGAAGTGCGAGAATTCTCGAAACCGTCGTGTCGCTGCGTTACCTGAATTCGCTCAAGTGTGTGTGTGTGTGTGTGTTATCCGCATGTTGTACTACCTATAGCACACAACATACATATACCTATACATAAAAAGTATACAAAAAGTACATTATATCCAGGAAAGGATTTTATATTGACGATTTTTATGCAGATTTAATGTTAATGATACGTAGTCGGGAAAACTGGTTATGAAGTTATAAAAACGTTGCCAAATTTCTCCATGAACGACATTAAGACTCGGATACTTTGAATGCGGAATTGACGTAAGTACAAAGCAAATAAAACAAAATACCTCAGAATAAACTTAAGTATCAGGATCAATAATGAATGATACAATCCCTACATGCATTAAGTACGCCTATTAATGTACGTGAAATTTTTATGTAATCTCAGGAATTCGATGTAGCAGGATGTTTGCCAGCTCAATGTCATTGAATTGTCACTAATATGACCCTGGAAACTTTTTTAACAAAAAATTATAATATTTAAATCTGTCAGTTTGGTTACTTTATACAATTGAACTTTCCCAGTATCCTATACACTACATTCCAGTGAATCCCACTTCTAAATCCCTTCGTTTTTTTCATCATCTTCCAAACCATCCCATTACGCAGGAAACTTCATCCTCGACTTAACGAGCGCACTCACGCGCAAAAGCTTCTACACGCGAAAGCACATGACTTTCACACGATTTTCCCATTCGCGCGGGAGAGGCGAAGAGAGAGAGAGAGGGGGGGGGGGTGGAGAAGATGCGCCTGCAGGTGAAAGGAAATTTTATGATAAGGAGCCTCGTAATAGCTAAATGGGACGGGCGCTCGTTGACCGACATACATGCACCGCGCAAGTAGACGACGTGCGAATGCGGAAGAGAGCTACGATGATAATCTGCGGCGCGGTTGAGGTTTGGACGAGAGGGTAGGGTTGCTTGTGGTAATTGCTCGTAATGTCTTTATGGGTTTTAATGCGGTGGTTATGAGGTCTCTGGAAACATTGATGTTACAGGAGATACTAAGATGAGTGATTATGGTCTTTTCAATGCCGTTATTTAATTTCTTTAACTTTTCAGATAAATTGAAGTTTCATTCGATTCAAGGTTTAATTTTTAAGAGCGAGACAAGATTAAACAACATCGTGAGCTGCCCAAACAACTCCATCCACGTATACATTTAAGTCCATTATACCAAACTTAAAATATCTAATATCACGCGTTACTCACTTAACCCCACCGCACCCAAACAAACAATGAACACACCGCATCTTCGCATCCAAGCAGGAAGTAGCTTACTCGAAATGAAAAAAACACGAAAAACCACTTTTCACGAACCGCTATATTCCCCATCATATAATCGCGCTTCTGCTCGCCGTAAAACCTATTGGCCGCCTGCCCGCGATCACAAAGCGTCGCTAATCGCGCGAGTGGGTAAGTGCGGCGTGCTACCGGTTTCGCTGCGTGGCGGGTGGCAAGGTCAGACCCAGGCGCGCTCGTGCGACCCAGACTCTTACTCTCGCTGCGCCGGCTATCGAGCGGCTGGAAATTTTCTTTGAGTAATTGAGGGTAGGTAAATTTTGGTTGTGTAGAGATTATGCAGAACGAATTGGTTCAGATAAGAAAACAGTGGAGCTGTGCGGGTTTAGTGAAAAAGCTCGTTAAGTAGAATAAGTCGAGTATAGTGAGACGCGGTGACCTGCTGTATCTAATGCGAATATAAATGCATATGTTTTTTTATATATGCATGTATTTCATCATTTTTAACTGTAGCTTGGTTTCTTTTTTTTCATGTCTGATAAGTGCAGGTTATATAAGGACATTTTTACAGAAAAAATGGTCCTTGATTTTATGATTCATGTGCATTTATTATATATGTACTACTGTTTATTTTTTTGTTAGCTTTACCATATCAGTATTAGTTTTTCTCGTGAACGCTTTTTATAGTATAATTCCTTTTATAAATAAATGCACATCAATATTTATTATTATTTTCCTGTGACAGTCGACGAGTAAAATGGTATCGTAAAACTTTTAAACGTGATGTAATTAAAAATTGCACAACAACAACAAAATGCATCTTTTAAGAAAGCTATTAATTTCTTCTGCCCATAACAGTTGACGAGAAAGAAAATGGCACGTCGCCGTCGATCAAAACAGACTCGTATTCGCGAAAAACATATTGTAAAGTCTCTTTTTTTCACTTTGAATGAAAAAAATAATTAAAAACGTCGTTAATAAATACGAATGGCCGCGCCGTTTTATATCGATAATGGCCAAATAAAATATATGAGCGTTTGTTATCGAAATAAATAAAAATGAAAATATACTCATGTTCAACACACATATATATTACTACATTTTCCTTATTTTGATCAATCACAACTTTCGGCGTACCTGTGATTTTCCTGTCGCGTAGGATATTAATCGAGATAAGACGTAAAGTAATACATTTCTTATAAAATTGTCAACAAGTGGTGTTAAAGGAGATGATGTGGCTGTTAAAATTTCGTAAAAAAATTGTCATTTCATGTACGGTCAAAAGTATTAATTTAATTAAGTAACGTCACTAGAGCAATCAATAATATTCACACGAATCATTTTTAAATCTCGCCACGGTGTCCAGGAAAATGACATATCATTATATAAAAGGGTTAAGTTTTGCTTATTCATTTTCTAGATCAAGAAGTTTCCTTTAACCTTGACTAACATTGGTTTTTCCATTATCCAACAAAAAAATCACTCTTATAAAAGAAAAGTAACATCTCACTCGCTTCGCCTTAAACCGGAAAGGATCAACGCCATTTTCACACTTTGATCATCACGGTTTCGCGTCGTTCCAGCATTGGTAGCAAAGTTCTTTAAAAATTTCATTAATACAGAAAAATCTCTTCAACAAACACGTCATTACAGCTATGTAAGCCCCGAAGAAGTACGTTGCCTCATGTAAAATTCATGGACAAAAATTAACGCAGAGTCCACTCCACGTACTCGCGTCTAATTCAACATCCCAACGTCTACAAACGTTATTAGCATAAGACACAACGCGCGCAGTAGCCAATCCAGCGAGGCTCGCAAATTCGCAATCAATCACTACGGCAACCTACGATTACTTCGGAAAGTTGGTCACTTTTTCTATGCGCGCACTCGTACACTTACAAAGTTCTCGACACGAGGGGTTCAAGAGCACAACGCGAGTCGTTAATGGGCCTTTCTTTCTTGTCGCGCGTTTGCCCCGAAGGATGTCACGCCTACAAAATGCACACAGACACACGTGCCGAAGAAAAAAGACGAATTTTTTTTCTTTTGTGGAAAAAGTCTCAGCGCGAGTGTCGTAATGAGAGATGTAATGGCAGGCAAATGTGTTATTCCGGCTGTTAAAGGCGCGCATTGCGCAATTCATTTTTGCCGGGATTGGTATTACCGTTTTCTCAAGCGGCTAATGAACCAATAGGTGGCGATAAAAACGTTTTATTGTCCCCGATGATGCAAAGGCCGATTGTACAGTTAGAATTAGAATCGATGATCACGTGCGAATATATTCTTATTAATGTCGTCGTCGTTGGTGATGATGATGATATAAGAGTGAGTTCTGCGAAAGTGTGTGACAATGCTGCAGCGCTTAAGGTGCTCATAATTATAGCTGCCTGCATTACAACTTTATGGTGCTTTTGTAGGGTTGGCGCGTGGCTTTTCCACACTCAAGCGTCGAAGAAAGTGCCAACTGGCTTATGCCGGCTTATAAGGCAAAGCTACTTTGCCGTTTGTTTTATAATATGTTACAAAAGCTATTTTCTTCATAAATAAAGGCTAATCGTCACATAACCAACACACTTCACGAGATTTTTGATAAAAAAACATTATTATGATTTCTTTATTGCCGTGTACCAATTTCTCAATGCTCTTGCTGTCGATATAGTCCTATTAAAATACCATACAACTTACAACCTCCACACCAACTATACCCATGTACAATCCGGATCGCCATATACACTTTCACGTCCGATATTCCGCACGCCTATGTAACGTAATAAACTATCTAACGGAAAGCCGTAAAAACGAATTATAGCCAAATAATACCGAGCGCGTGCTTTGCCGCGAATCAAAATCCGCACGCGCGATAATAACAATCGCCAGGATATCACTCGCGCGTGCGCGCGCGTATTTCGCCTCCTTTCTTTGCACATATACATAACGTTTATGTAAGATTGCGCAATCGCGAGCCGGTGCACCTGAAATTTACATCGGCTACGTGCGAGATGCGCCCGTGATATTGTATTGTTGATTTGCTCGTACTCTTGAAACTACAGCGGCGAGTGATGCATTAAGTAAGAACGATGAGAGGTATAGTAGTTTATGATCAGGTGGAGGTGTTTATAGTGCAAGTGCAGCATCCGCGAAAGTAGTTCCGAAGAAAGTCTCGTATGGGATTAGATTCGCGTAACGCGTGTGCTGCGGAAAACGTAATATACGGGTTACGGGAGTAGTCCGGACGAGTGTGTGTTTGTATATATGTAAGTGTGCGGTAGGCCGCATCGATGTAACATTACCGAGGACCGTCCTTTATAATTGCGGTTTTATCGATGATCTTTGGAGCTCGGCTTGGAGAGACGTGAGAGCCAGGGTGTGGTTTTTATTTCAACGGCTGTGTAATTAAAAGATACTGTCGCCTCTCGAGTGCTTAATTAAATTATTGGAAGAGTTATATTATTTCTTGCGTCAACGATGAAGTTATAATTGAAGGCTTTGAGATATCTAAATTATAAACTTGATTTAAATTTTATGAGAGAATTCATAATTTCGGAGTGATAAATTTGAAAATTGACGCAAATGTAAAATGTATAACAAACGCAGTTTAATAAATATTTCCTTAACTTTCCACGTGACACTTTGGAAAATTTGGACGATGTTTCCATATAACGTGCTATCAGTGCACGTTTATCGAGGTGCACCAGAATTTTGCGATTATGCATGTTATAAAATAAAAAAAAGCTGAAGAACAGTTTATTGAGTGATACACGTGGCACGAAATGGTAAGGCCAATGGCCACAAAATTCCAGAAAACCAGTATAAAAAATTATTCAGCCCGCAATAACGAATGGGCCACGTATAATATCAATCAATCCCATAATCGTTGAATCGGCAAATTTGTTACCTGAATCGGTTTAATTTATTATTGCCCCCTCTTCACTTCACAAGAACTAAAAAAAAAATACGAAAATAAATTAAAATATTGCATCATCCCATTAAGCCACCAAAACAAGGTAAAAGAAAAGAAAAAGAATCACTTTACTTTGGGGGAAACTACTTAAAACTTATTTTTACTCTCTGCAAAAGTGCAGGAGTGTAATTTCAACCTCTTAGCCACCATTATACCTTTAGCACCGCAAAAACCTCATCCGCGCCTCCAGTTTCGGCACTTCTTTTTCCCCGAACCCGCGCCTTAAACAAACATCCAAAAGGAACCCACCGACGTTCCACCTTTTCCTCCTCTCTCCCTTCCTCCGAAAAAACAACATACTCCGAAATTTACATCGCGACCACAGAGAAAGACTGCTCGTGAAAGGCAAGGCTGAAAGCTCACGGCCCTGACTCCGATCCAGTGCACGAAAAGCGTCGCGTCTAGGCGCCGCGGCTCGTAGTGTCAAAGCACTCGCGAGAGAGTGGCCGAGTCCTTCGCTGCGTGCTTGGCAAGGACGCGTGGATAAGACGCGGGGAATATTATGCCTTTATGGAGAACGCGCGGCGTGTTTTCGTGCATGCGGTTTCAGGATTGACTCTATAGGTGCATTTGCACTTGTGGAGGTGAGGCGAAGGGATATATTGATGAGGTAACGATGACTTTGAATTCTGGGTTATGTGCGCCATGTTTTTAGTGGTTTTGTTCGGAATTTATCACTTTCCTTGCATTTCTCAGATAATTTTTGGCAACCTGTGGTCAATTCGTGATCATCGAATAACTTTTTTCAATAATAAATAGACGGCGATTTTTATTAGAGCGGTAATGACCTTGTAAACGATGAAATTTATGATGTCAATTAATTTCATCATTCTACTTTCGTCCATCGTGGTTCTATCTATGTATATTGAGCAGCTTGAAGTTGAAAGAATGTGTTGATAATTTAATTTCCATAATAAACTGAATTCTGATTGACAAGTGAAGATTATCGTATCGCTATAAGATACTGTTTAGTACGTAGATTAATTTCATACATCAAACGTGCTGGAATGTTACCACATAAAGATGAAATCGCAGTAATGTAAAATTTCATTCTCATCTTCGCACGTCAATACTCTAATAACCCTTGCGAGCTCTTTCGATTTTCCTCCTCATTACTTCTCGGAAAGCTTGGACAAAAATTTCACGTGCAGCTAAACTTCGCGAGCCACGCTCCAATTTATTCATCCTCCGTTCTCTGGCATGCTATTATTTCGCAATAAAAACGTTTGATTCCGGCTCTCTGCGCGCGGGCCAAAAAAAAAGTGTCGTCTCTCTGTACCGCCTCGTCATTAGCCATGCGCCGCGCGTCGCCTGGCATTACGCGAAAAAACGCCCGCGTTTACGGAATGACAAAAAGCGCTTCGCGTGATTTTTCAGAAGAGAAAGAAGAAGAAGAAGAGAACCTTTTGTTTCTTCTTCTTTGCCTAAAAGAACTCCGCGCTGTACACAATGGATGTGCAAACCTAGCGCCATAAACACGCTGACCTACATCGCTATACCCGAAAAAAAAAGAAAAATTTTAAAGCCCAATCTCGTTCTAATGAATCTTAAAGGTGCGGACGTATCCTTCCGATGCCCGGTTCCAGAGGCGAGTTCCACTGAGCTACTTTTACCGCCGCGGGGACAAAAACGCGGCTACGGTATGATGCTCAAAGGCGCGCGAGCTACTATAGTAAAACGTCCTACGCGCAAAACCGTCGGTCGATGCTGATTGAACATTGTATTCGGTGTCTATAATGATGTCACGTTCGTTGAAATCACTGACATATAAAAAGGACGACTACTTTATACTGTTATTGGTTTTTAGGGCTTTTGCAGGGGCGATGTTTCCATTATCAGCGGTAGCCGAGTTATCGGGATGTGACGTCTAGAGGAGGAAGAACGAAAGTGCACCGTGGCTTGTTTTTGATGATTCAATTATGTTTTGAGACACGGTGTTTTCTTACACAAGAGGATAAAGCGATAGAGAAGTGTTTTCGCAGCCGATGATGACTTTATTATGGCGGCGGGTGTGGCGAGGCAATAAAAGTTGCTAAAATGAAAACGGATCGAAATGGCGTGGCGGTGTGTGTTGAAATTTTCTGGAATTCCAGTATCCTGTATTATACTTGAGTCAAGATAGAGATTTCAGAAGAATGACAGATAATTGCGCGAATGTAAATAATGTTGAGATCTGCATTAATTCGGTGGTGAAAGAATTCGCCGTTTGGAAACTATTATCAAAACTCAAATACTATAAGACTAATCTGACAATGTTTACGGTGAAGAAATGATCATTTTAGTTTAAATGTTTTGTGTTGTACACTGCAACAGGAGATAAGAAAAAATTCTCCTTTATGTTGCGTAAGATATCTTTTACGTAAGACTAACAATTGAATGGCAAGGCATCCGGAAGTGGAAGTAAGAAAGGCTGATTAGATTATAGCATGTCTCTTAGAACAGCAAAATCGATAATTGTAATAATTAGACTTCACTCATAGTCTACTTTCAAATAAAATAACGCTAACTAGACGAAAATACATGTGATTTGTATATAGCACATGGTAATCTTACAATTGCTTTCCTATTCACGAAGTGTAAATTCACAGTTTGCATTGAAACTACAGCTATATAGGTATAGCATTACATTAGTAGCTCGAATCCAATTTAAAAAATACCGCGTTTCGAAACATTTAACCACCGCATCTAAACCTAATCTATTTTCAATCCCTACCGATCGTAAAAATAAGCCGAAAACTTGGCGAAAATTACCCCATGCACGGCCCCTTCCACGAACCGCAGGAAAACAATATTGCACCCGTCGCGGGGAAATGCCCGACGAGCAATCCGCGCGTTTGCCGCTCAATTAGACGTTTGAAATTGGCGCGCTGTAGAGGCAAGCGCGGAGGGGAGAAAAGTACCTACCGCGTGAAAGTGCCGAACAGTAGCTATACACTACTCTCCGCGCAGGTGCGTGTGCACACACGCGACGGCGGCGTTACTGCAACTGTTATACAGAGACATTACTCCGTGCGCATTGCATAAACTCTCTCGTCGTCGGCGGCAAGAGATCTCTCCTTTCTCGAGACTGAGCCGGGCTGCAGCGCTAAGCGCCATTGGCAAATCGGCAATCGGTTTTTCTTAATCCGATACTCGGGTAGAGCGCAAGCGTTAGTAAACGCGAGAATCGGCGGGAAATTGTTGAAGAGTCGAGGAAGAATTTTGGTTGGTGTTGTGAGATTTTTTTTTGGGTTAAGTTGCGTACGGTGATGATTAATTAATAATAAGTAAGAAGGGTCTGACGTCAATCATATAAACGTCGTTGCAAAATGCGACCTGAGTTCCAAATTTTATTGGGGTTCGTTAAAAGTATATTGACGGTGTGTAATCAATGATACTGAATTAATATTAACAACTATCGTCAGAGTTAATAAGAGATATACTTTCGCCGTTTAAAGATTACACTTTACACTTTAATGAGTCATTCACGTTGACTCAGTTTTCAGTTACGAAATAAAATATAATTTTGCATTTAAGAAAATTAAAATAAAAGAATTCCCTCCGAGCTATAGAAAAAATTAAATTGTCGAATTACGGTAATTTCTTGTTTATAATGCCATGTGTTTTCATACATGCATCTGTTTACTTGTACCTCGACAGGTACATAAAAAGATAAATGACGCGATTAGTTCACTTGTTACCGCGACTTAATTGTAGTATTTTTAGTTGCGCCAACCGCGCGACGATTCTGCACGGTCAATTAGTGTGTAATGTTTTGTCTTTATAGTTTTTACAGCTGAGAATTCATAGAAGTAATGTAAACAATACTGATATAATATCATTTTTAATTCATAATAAATGAAGTCAGTTACTATTAAACATATATGTTGTAAATTTTACCGAAATTAATGGATTATCAATAATGGTAGAATATTAAAATATTGACTAAAGTAGGTCAAAATCGTTTGCATTAACCCTAATTTCGTCAATCTCGAAACCTATTTGATGGATCACTTTGGATACGCGTGAACGTTACGCGAGCGCACGTGTTTTGACGAATGTATATATTGTATAATGTGCAGTTCGAATGTTGCGTATACCTATAGAGTCACTCTATCATTCTGAATCAGTGAAAATTTCACGGTTTGGTCAATGAACGCATTTTTCATCGTCGATTCACTATATGACTCAGATTCCATTGCCGAATCCCTAAGAGTTCTGGAAAATTTTGTAGGTTAGATGAATTTTCGTATATCCCCAAGGATTATGCAGCGATCCAATTGAAGGTGAAAAAAGGATTTCGAAATAGTGATATGCGCAGTAAATGTTTCATGATTATTTCTTTGGTATAATAATGATCTTGAATGTAGGCCAACGAAATTATAATTTCTAATATTATTCAAATAATGTATTTTTCTTTCATGCAACCGTAGTTTTCAAAAGCTTGAGTTAAACATTAATGCAGGCAAAATGTCTCACTTGAAAACCGCATTCAATAGGCTAAATTCGTATTTCAATTAATCAGTCGTAAACCACTTTCCA
This sequence comes from Torymus flavipes, assembly GCA_030522905.1. NCBI lineage: Eukaryota > Metazoa > Arthropoda > Insecta > Hymenoptera > Torymidae > Torymus > Torymus flavipes. The sequence continues at coordinate 19,880 of JAPYZO010000235.1, read as the reverse complement.
AGCAGTTAAATCTATATCGATACCTGCAACCCATTATAGAACTTTAACACAGCTCTACTCTCGATATAATGCTCATAATTTCCTGCGCCTGGGCTTTCCAGAGAAAAAACATTACCAATAGCAGGAGCATGCTTGCATCCGTTTTGCTTTAACGAGTTGTTTATTATCTCCTCGAATCTCGCGCGAAACTTTCTCGATTTATTTCATAAAAACTGTCAGCATAGCATCGATACACACGCGGACGCCGCACCCGCGCGTTATTCCCCATATGCAACCATTCTACAGCGACGGTGGCAGCGCACAAATAAAAAGAAATAGATTTCTCAATCCGCTTCTTTCACTTTTTGTCTCTGCAGTGTCTCTCCCCTATTCCATTCCGCGCAGTTTTATGCGAAATAATAATGATACATAATCGTCAATTATTGCGCAAAGCATTGTGTCTTTCGAAACTGCGCGCACGCGCGCGAACGAGCGCTAAAGATACAGAAATTTACGAAAGGGGGATTTTTCGTGCCTCTTTACGACCGCCACACTATGTGCGCTTTTCGTGAAGAACATAATACAGGTATACGAAACGTTCGTTCTTTTTTCTATCCCCTATATGTACGTGTTGCAATGACGCAATTGCCGATTTACGAGGAAACAGCGCGCGAGGGGGTAAAAAATACATAAATCAACGAAAACCTAGCGCGTGTGCTGCACTAACGAGCGTAACTTTTTGTCCGTGAATTTGAGACAAATAATACGTGGCGATACTGGTGTCCTTCTGCCGAACCGGGGGGAAAAAAAGACGAGGAGGAAAGATTCGCGCGTGCAAAAGCGATGATAAAAAAGTGTCGCGCGAGCGCCCGCTCACTTTTGTTTATCAAGGCTTATAAATGTGCTACGTGTTTGCGCGCGGGTCCGCGCACGCGCCGCGCAGGTAATTAATGCGAGGTGATGCGCACATCGCCGGTGATGATATAGCTGAGGCCTCGATAATACGCGCGCGTGTATAGCTGCACGATGATAGCGTCCGGTATAAATTTATTACTTTCCTGGTCGAGATCCCGTGATTCGGAACTTGCACAAGATGAGTTTCGGTGGTGGTCTGGTTTTTTTATTTTTATTTTCGTTAAAGCTTTCGCCCGTGTTCTTTTATAGTTAAAACAAAAAAAGAAATGGTATGTAGCTTTGGTAAAAATCCTGGAACACAAAAGATCTTGCGTGGCTTTATATGTATATCATCCTACAGCTGCGGGGAAATTTCGCTAATGCAGGTACATAAATCAAGGGCTGCCGCGTTCGATCTTGTATTAGCATAAAATGGAGCAAAACGAGGGAATTTCACCACCGACATGCGCACTGGTTTCAATACCAACCGCTATTCGCGGGAATTTCTGGCCCCGCTTTTAAGCGGATTTGTGGCGCTATCGATTTTTTTTTTCAACCAGGAAACGCATTGCACAAAGCAACTGCGTCAACGTTGCGCAGTTTGCCTTGCGCGCGAGCGATACTCTCTTTTACTTCCTTATCGATACATTATAATTGGTGCAAAGTTAAGATTTTTTTTTACAATACGGATCAACAGATATTCTCGCGATTATCCTGGTAGCAGGTTAGTCGATTTGATTCATTTTTTAATCGTTTGGGGAAAAAGAACACGTTTACCTCTATGTTTTGTTATAAAGGTTCAATAAACTTCAACCTTAGTATAAGGATGTATATAATGTTTGCGCACAAAGATTCCGGATGTTTTCTATATGGAAATTTATTTTTTTTTAACTTATTATAACTCGTATATATATACATATGAGGAAACAGTATGGAATGGCTATTCTCATGAATCATATAATTTTTACTCAAACTCACGTACATTTTGTGAAAACTGTAGGATAAATTAAAATCGCGCAATATGCGAGCTTTCTTTGTTTGAATTTAATAAATCAATGAATTTTACAATATTGGAAAGCCTTAATCAATGTGACGACGTAAGGAAGTATGAAAAACATTCTGTATCTCTTTGTATTACATTTTTCTTACGTGTATGATGTAGGGGCCATATTTAATGAAATAATTTTTTCAAGGTAAATTATTAAAACCAATATGGCGATTCAATTGCGTCACTTAAATGCTCATTTCTTAAATTTACCGCCGACCATAAAAATGTCCACAAAATGTACTTTGTTGAATGCCAAAAAAGATCATGCTGTAATATACTTTTACTGAAATGGGAAGTATTGATAAGATTTCAGGTAACCTAGAAATTCATATCAGGTACCGTAATATTCGGATACATAAAATTCAGAGCCACATTAAGATTCATTTTTAACTGAAATCTATAGTGTAGTTAAATTCGAGAATTAACCCCATCAAAACAAATGCGGATTTACATATGACCAGCTACTTATTAATCTACAATGCCACTCAAAATATATACCAAACAACGCCGAGTCCAAATATATATGCTCAGGTGTCGATATATACCTATGGTACACACGCAGCAGCCGAGCGCGCTCGCGTGTAGCAATGGTCTCTCTCTCTCTCCCTCTTTCACTCGGACATGTGCGCGCATATAGTTTTTTTCCCGTCTGCGTGTGCGTGTGCGCGCGCGGGTTTCGCAAAGGCCTCCAAGGTGAGGTCCGAAATTCCTGGCGCGTCGATGGCGCATATACGATGAACGGCGGCGGCAGCGGCGGCGGTCACCTCAGGAAATTACCTTTCCAAGTGGCTTTAGCCGCGAGAGCGCACGGGTTGATCAACTCGCGGGTACTAATTATTTCGTGCCTTCCACCCGGTTGTGATGGCCGTTTTCTTGTACGTGGTTGCAGAGGTATATATGTATCGACGGAATGTTGTTGATGGTTATAGGTGGATAGCGGTGGAGTTCGCACGAAGGTGATGGCGATTCGAAGTGTTTATTATATTGGTGCGATTGGTGATATAGCTGGTAGTGCTGATGGTTGCGCAAAACGATGCGGATTCTGTTTGTTCAAGGGGTGGTGAAAGAAAACGATAGTTTTGAGAAACAGACGGTGTTTTGGAAATCAAAGGTTCCTCCTGCTGGAAATCGTCCGATTTTCGTCGATTTATCGACCATTTTTTTAGCCATTTTATGGCGTGTCGACCGAAATCGCTATAAAATGGCTACAAAAATCGCGTTTTACAAATGGGAAAAAAATGGATGATTTTCAGCAGGGGCCTGGTAATTTTTGATAAGCTAAGTAAGCTTTAAACTTATGTGATATGCATACAAGAATGATAAATAGAATTTGTTTCTCTCATTTAAACACTATAATTAAAAGATAAAATATAATAACAACAATGACACCCTCAAACAAGTATATATTTCTCGCAATTGAATTCACCTCGAAACTATCAATTACTATAATAAATATATATCACTAAAGACGTACTAAACCTTTTTATCCAGCGTAATACGTATAATCAATCCCGACAGCCCAGCGCACTGCGCTCAATCACCTCGAACCCCTCATTAACAATTACAGAAGCGATTACGCGCGCGCGCAATTCCGCATCACCGAATCGCTCACCTCTACACAATGCCACGATTACGCCTCATCAGATACACACCAAACTCTTTCTTACGAAACAATGCTGAAGCAGTGCAGCGTGTATCTCCCGATCTTACGTAACTCGTGAGAGATCGATATATAGGAGACTTTCATCGCTGCTCGCTATATCGGCAAAAATAGTCACGGTCTTTGCCGCTGATCTTACTTTTTCACATCACGCATATGTCTCGCGTGCGCATAATCCCTGTTATTTCGCGACCCTCGTGTGTGACATTCTCGCGGGACTTTTTTCCCCCTCTCTAGGTTGGTATATATACTCTTCAGACGCGCATGTTCTTGTTTTTTTGGAGGAGACAGGTGGTTATTGCGTTTCGGAGTCAATCGAGGCGTTGATGCAAGAGATTTCGCGGTTACGGGAGAGAAGAGCGTCGTCGGGACTATCAGGGAAAAGCGTATTATTACGAGTGGCTTTCTGATGATTCATTTTCATTGGTTACTTAGTCGAGAGCCGAGCTGCGTCGACGTTTTCTCGAATTTTTCCTCGTAGTCGAGAGATGCTAGATATATATGCGCGTGGCGTCTAAGTAATATGACACGGAGTCGGCAATTATTATCGTGCGAGTGTAATTAGCGTATAATTTGTATTTAGTTTTTAACTCTGTTATCTTTCACAGTCGCATAGTTATATAGCATACTTTCTTATCTTAATTTAAAATTATGAACGATTTACCATAAATGCGATTAATTTAGAATCGTAATTCTGTAATTGAATGACTTAACGTGGCAATAAATTGTTTAATAGTTATATATTGTATAATATTTAAATTACACCGATATTTCTAACGCATATGAAAAATGCCTATATATATTATACAATTAGCTTTCTTTTTATTAATGAAACGATTTTATCGATAAAAACTAGTTCCTTAAATTCCAGAATTATTGAAGCCAATCCAAAACTGAAATTAAAACTGGCGAAACAGAAATATGATCTTCGAAAATCCACAATCGAATTGAACCCTGAAAGCTACTCAAGTACATTCCGCATTTCGACGCGATCCGTTCTATACGTGCCGGCGCTCCAAACGCGATCTCGAATAACTGCTACATAATCCACCACTCGCCGAGATCGCATTATCTCTCTCTTTCTCTCTATCCCTCCCGCGCGTTTATGCAGGCATGCAGGAAGCGCCAGCGCAGCGCGGCCCCGTTCGCGCGCCTCTACATGACCTTTGCGCGCGTCATCGACAGAACAAGAAATCGAGAAAAGCCGATTTTTCGGGGACCCTGTTCAACGACCCTCGCGCGCAATGGGAGCATACAGATTAGTCGGCTTCTGTGTGTGATGCATGTAGTTATAGATCGATCTTGTTTATTTAGTCTTCGAGTGCCGGCCGCTGATAACCCGGCGGTAAAGCGCGCGATTGAAGTTGCGTGTGTGCATTTTTGTCGGGGGACGCGCTGATTAGTTTACTAAATAGACGATTGGATCGAGATTGTGTCGTTGTTGTTTTGGGAAACGCTCGATGGAAATATAAGAGCGCGGAGAAAAAGCGAAATCCGCAAGGTTGAGGCGCGTTTGGAATGTATAATATCGCGTTTTTAACGAGCGACGCATGGCGACGATGACGATCTGCCGGAGATTTTTCGTTATTACATTGCGGAGCTGAAAGTCTTAACTGGGACAGAGTATTCTTTTCCAACAAAATGCCAGTAATGCAATGTTTCGGAAAAAAGGCGTAAAAATAAATATAAAATGTAAAATTAACGTAACTGTAAAAATGCTGTTGCATAAATGGCGCAAGAAATATATAACGCGAAGTCGCAGAAAAGAATTTTAAACTGCACAAATTTCAAATAATTTGCCGGTTAATGAGCACTTTTTTGCGTCGTTTAAATTTTAAAAAGCATGCTATTTTGCAAATTGAGCCGTAACATTGTTTACCGTCCGCGCGTCGGTAATATATCCTCAAGAAAAAGAACTTACTATTATAAATAGTTTCTTGTAGAGATAATGTAAGAACCGTTTTCTGATGGCTTAATTTTTCATCATTATTCTTCGCACTACTGAATTAAAGATAAAGCAATTGCACTGCACTCAAAAGTGTTCTACATTAAATTATACTTTCTCTCCTGCATGAGTGATTAATTAAGCGCTCAGAATAAAGTCCCCATACGAAAAATTACCATCAACCGAATTCATTAAACTGTATACTAAATTGCAAGTATAATATACATTTTCGTTTTTGCACCAGCATTTCCCCTTTGCCGTATAACAGAGACTATAGGTGGCAACGGTACTGCATCAGCGTACCTACATTCAAATCCTCGCGTCTGTGGGAACCCACAGCTCCGCGTCGAAGGGAATTGAAAACTACAGCGGCGGCGTTCCCCTTACGCTGCAACATCTCCGACCTTTCATATATATACATAACGCCGACGACGCTCCGGGAATGTTAATCATGAGGATACAAATATATCCTACTACGCGATAACTCCATCCTCGTTGAAATACCTCATAATATAATCGCCGAAATTCGAGGGCGGTTGCGTAAGGTAACGATGTTAGTGGGTCAGCCGTTGTATTTTATCGTGCGGTATATTTTCGCCATTTTTTTCGCCTCTTTGCGTTACGTCAGTAGGCCGCACACGCGCGTTTGGTGGATTTCGAAGGTATATTTTCGGCGGGACCCGTCGTCACAGAGTCGTTCACTTCGCCGAGGTACCGTTGAAGTACTGTAATTATCAGTTGCGTGTGTATATAGGGTGATGAATATATGCATGGGCTATTTATAACACTTTTTAGCACGTCGGCGAGTTAACGCAGTTTTAATGTACATTTTGGTGATTAAGGGCCTGGCGCAAAGTGTAGGTGCGAATGGAAAAGATCGCGTTTTTTTGGATGAAATTTTATACGCGCCGATCTACAGTTACTCGAGGATAAAGTTATAAATATGCAAATTCAACAACCTGAATGTTCGTGCGGCTTTTAATTGTAAGTTAAAGAGGTATTTTATCGCCGTAGAGGATCGAATTTCCCATCGTAAATCATATTAACCGCTCGTTGAATAATTATTAACAATTCGGCAAATATGTAATTGATATTCGTATCGGATCCCGGTAATGTTTTGTATAACCTCGTTAGCTGCGTTTACGATTTTCAAGTCCAATTATCGATATAGGTCTTGAAAGTGCTTTGCACAAGTGTGCATTATCTTATAACAATATCAAATAAAGAAAAGGCGATTTTTTAAAATTCACAATTAGCTGTATGACTAAGCCATTTATCAACTTTTTGCAGTTTCTTAGACCAAGAAGTAACAAAACTAAAATACCGCGAGATTAAGAATGCGCATCAGTATATACCTTCCGCGCGAGGTGCGCGCCATAGCCACGCTCTAATAAGCGGTTTACATCGCGACATAGAAACAAAAATAAATAGTATGATCTAACGAGGGGAGAAGGCCTCTAATCGTTTCGCTGCGCGCTCCGGAATTACGCGCTTATTAGCCTCCTTCGCCGAGATCGCATCTTTTCACCGTGCGCGTATATTTTTACTTTCGATTCATTGTCTCGCGTAGAGCACGTGATATTTTTTTTTTAATTAATTAATCTTTCAGACAAGGAAGAGATAGAGGTATGTTGTCTGAGTAAGAAAGAAGCTGTGGCCAGGATTGGACATGGGTTAAATGGTAAATTGCGAAAAAGAATGAGAGTCACGCATGAGTGGAGCATCGATGAGGCGGCGAGAAATATTGCCGGCGAGAAATAATGCAATACCGGTCGAAAAGTCAATTTTCTTAATAAATTCGTATCGACAACACGGGATAAAAGATCGTCCGTCCAATAATGTATTCAGCGCGAAAATTACAACTGACAATTTATTAGTCACGGTAAAAAAGCGTAATTTGATATTTCATAATTTTCTTGCGTGCGTTTTCGCAAAGGCACATAGGCGATTATGCGAGAATTGCATTATGAATTATTGTTGCAACGAAAGCGATAAGTCGATTCGGTGGCAACGTCTTTTTTTTTTGCACTGCGGTATATCTTGCTACCATTAATCTTTTTCATCGTCTAATAAAGACAATTAATTAAGAAATCGCGTGAATTTTCATGAAGGCCTTTTTTATAAAGAATGGTAATTCACAACGCGTATCTAAAAACATTGTTTCTTAATTCTGATGTAATTGTTAATTATCCGATTAAATGAACTTTGCTGATGTATTTACCGAAAAATAAGATATTTTTTCATAATACGATTATGTCCATATAATTAATAGCCCATAAATAATGCTCGTATACAAAAACTCCTATTAATGTAATTGCGGAAATCATTAAAAATGCCCGCATACTTTTTTCGCTATTGACAGTCAGCTATACATAATATTCTCGCATAATCGACTGATATATTCCCAGCGGTCGAATAACCCATTCAAATTCGCCTCGAATTTTTTTTCTCTATTAAATAACTGGCGCGATGAACGCCTTGTGCCTCAAACGAAAAAAAAGAACACCTCAGACATCAGAAAAAAAAGAATCATCTCGCGTAATCGCTATTCTTCCACTTGCTTTTCTTAGTTCAATTATATACTCAGCGCACGCGCATCACCTTTTCGAGGCTATATATTATGTGCCTGTTCTAAAACCAGCCACTAGGAGGATAAATAATAAGGCTTATTACGCGGTTGTAAAAATTTTTCGTTTCACGGGGCTTTCCACGAATCGATGAGAGCTGGAGATATTCGCGGCCGATGGGACGTGATAGAATTACCGAGTTTGGTTAATGGCGCTTTAGAGGCTGAGATTAGAGGGGGATAATAGACATGATTCGATGGCACCTACGACCTTTTCTAGAGGACGGCTTGTGGTACTGATGACATTTCGATAAGGTGTAATTGAAGTGACTAATCCGCTGGGATTTTTATAGAAGTTACTCTACAGTTTTTATATATAAATTCGCAATTCAGTGTTTGAGAATACTTCGTATTCAGCTCGCGGATTATGATGTACTGCTCTGTTCATAGATTCACTTCTGTTCCGAGCGTAAAAGTTTTCAAGTTTGCGAATTCAAAATTTTATCACATTTAGAATTAAAAGAGGAAGTGTGTTCACTTTGCACGTTGCTTTATTCAAGGATTGAAGTTTATATTCTTTTCATCGTCGTTTCGTCCTTTGACGCCTTCGGCACGGCATGGTCACCTCTAGATGCTAAAAATATGAATATTTTTGTCATATTCGCAGCTGTTATATTTGAATTTTTTTTTCACTACTATAGAGAATACAAAAGTTTTAGTCGCCTGTATCAAGGTGTATAGACACACACATCGTCAGCCGACTACCAAGAGCCGTAACCATTCATTTCCACAGAACATCGCACAAGTTCAAAGTTTGCACACTGACCCCATTAAAACTACTTTCCCTTGAAAAACCAGCAGCTCCTCTAGAAATCCATCTCTCGCGACTATCGAGGTCAGAAAAGCGCAACGACGCTGCGACTTTAAATCCATACACGCCATAAATCACTGCACCAATTATTATATCTTTCGTGCCAGTCACGTCGCTCGCTCGTCACGCGTACGATATCAAACCGCATAAACAAACGAAAACGCACACCTATATAACACTCGCGCGATTCATCATTACTAATAGCCGCATTACAATATACATCCCGCGGCGCGCCAGAAGAAAGCAAAACACGCGCGCGCGCGCGCGGGAGATAGAGAGAAACCCAAGTCGCGCTAATTGGTCTCGTTTGCGCATCGCGAAGGTAGCTTTATAGAACAGGATGTAGCTGCTGTATGCACTTTATATAGGTGTGTGTGTGTATATATATATATCCCGTTCCAAGATTCTAATGCTGGTGCTGTTGCAGCGTCATCGTCGGGCACCGGAACCGGCTACTAGCTGCTTAGCTGAGAGAGCTATCTATATTCACGCGGCTGGCTCTCTCGTGGATGGGCGGGAGAGTATAAGTGAGTGATAGGAAAGTCGAAAGGATGAATGCGATATGATTAAGCGGATATTTTGCATTTCGCTTGGTCGGGAAATCATGATTTTTTGGGGGGATAAAGCTGGGCGTATTCCGATGGGCGTGATGGATCATGGCGGTGTTTTGAACTGGGAATAACTGGAGCGGTAAAAATAATAGCGGCGATACTGCTGTGTGATTCCTAAAGTGAAATGGTTTATGATGTGTCTGTGCGTGTGGGTATGCGTGCTAGAATTTGTTTTAGATTGGCATTTTAATTTGTGCATTAGTTTGAGATTCTAGTAAAAGTAACGATTATTTCTGGTTCACGCGTTCAAATTATATAGGTGTAGTGGTAATTTCACTTTTATGAATTTCAAAATTTGATTAATGACATAAAATGATATTGAAAATTGCAGGGTACTATGTAGACCCATCGCATCATCCATTAGCTCGCTAACGATCTATATTTAACTAATAGTAGAAATTTGAAAGCAAATAATGAGATTTTTATGAAAGCGCTTGGTGTGTAATGCTCGTGTCTATATAAATACTTTCGCGGAAATATTAAGTGCAACATTTATTGGTTCTGCAATTTCAAGCTCATGTTAACAGATTTTCGATTGTAACTTTGTCAATATTTAAAACTGATGCATAAGTGTACATGAACTGATCAACATTTTTACAAGGATTCTCAATTAAAGTTTTTGCGTTCGTTGAGACCGACAACGTAATAACCTCTCTAATTAAAAATTCTATTAGCTACATTTCATAAGATGGCAGTTTACAGTTGTAAGCGACCGTTATCGAAACTTCTTATACTTTTTTCACAAAGTAAAAAATCACTCAAGTTTGTTGTTTTGACACATTAGTACAAATGAATCGCCGGCGCGGATATCTAACAACGAATGAGTGACTGACTTTTAATTACGAAACACTTAACATGGTAATAACTTGTTTGTCATAACTCGCACTCGGAAGTTAGACGAGCGCGCGCGAGCTCGTTTTTTACGAATCGTCTCGAGCGTAAAAGTCCGCACCGTAAAAAGTGAAAAGCTCGCGTTTTTGCCCCCCGCGCGCTCCGAATAAATTTGAGATGCGTGCGTTGATTTATAATCGAATTCGCGTGCAAAGACCTTGGCGTCGATTATAGGTAGCGCTTTAAACTGAATTTTCATTTTTTTTTCGTCTCGTGCATATGCGCATACATGCATAAATCTTGAGCGAATATTAAAGATCGATTTCCTTATATGTTTTGTCTTTTGCGATTTCCCGATGATGAATATCAGGTGCAACGGCATCGAATGCGAATTTCCGATACCTTGATCGTCTGGAAAAAATGGATAATTTATGGTCCGATCGTTACATCGTTCTTTTCTGGGATGCACAACAGAAGGTATTAAAGTTTCATTTTTTGTTATTGATACCGTTAATTGCCGTTCATTTTTCACTTTTATTGCAGCTTTTTGCATAAAAGTTATACACACAAGATGATTGATTCGTGCATTTACTTCAATGATTTTGATTTTATGTTTCGTAAATAGTCCATCATAAATCTTTCTTTTTTTTTACTGTATCCAGTGTAATTGCACTTGATACATATAGAAATAATATATCAAAACAAAATAAATCTGTCTCTTAAGATGGAATTTGAAATCTTGAATAACGTAAAATTCAAATACAAACATCAAACTAACACTACTGAACAAATTATCTCGCCGCGCTGTAACTCTCTCGGCAATAATCTAAAGCGCGATAATTCTCTTTTATAATTAGAATCTCATTAGGTCGCGCGCGTACACGATAATGTCCGATTAGCCGAGCGGTTTATCATGCGACTTTAATTGTTGAAAGCTTAGGCAAACATTTTCGTAATAGCTCTGTATATAAATATATACATACACGCGGCTGACGCGAGATGACTTGATAAATTGCCTGCATCGGCGAAACGAGTCGACTTTCTTTCGGATCGTGTGCGATTAAATTAGCGAGGCGAACAAGGTCGATGCTCCACTTGCTGCTGTTTACGGATTCGATTATGTTCCCAAACAAAACTGTGTTTATGTAAAAATGAAGAAGCACAATTATTGGGTCCATGCTAATTAAGCCTTAATGTATATATATAGTCGGACGATCCTATGCAAATAAAGGAGAGACAGTGGCGGCGTTATATACTTTGTACGATAAATTGTCATCGAAATTTGGAATATCTTAGCCTGAATAATCGCGTCACGAGTAGCCTATTATACTGACCTTTTGGCCTACTCTTGACATTGCAAAGAAAAAAAACGTAAAGATTGATCTTTAAACTTTCTAGCCGAAAAATTAGCCGGCATTGTGGATGCGCATATTGTGATGTAGATACGGTACTTACTTCGGAGCATCAATTCTTTCTGCTCTGACGCAAAATCTTTCCGTTATTGGCATTTACATATTTATAAATACGCCTTCAAAACATCATTTTAGTGTTATGATCGGTAACATTTTCGCAGAGAATTTTTTGTAACATTACTGCAGCTTAATTGCAGCCATTAAATAACAAGGTGATAATAATAATATTCATATAAGAATATTAAAAACAAATAAAATACTCAACATTAATTTCTGTCTGTGTATGTGTTGGAGATAATAAACAAAAATCAAATGGAATTTGAAAACAAATATTTTTGTTAATTCAATTAAAACATTTCCTCACAATCAGCATCCCAAGCATCACATTTCCATATCCGACACCAAGTCTCTCAAAAAATCCCCAGACAATAAACAATAAAGCACCCAATCCCCTTTAATTACATTCCGCGAATCGCCGACTATACAGAATCGTCCGACCGAGACCGCACAATTTCGCCCCTCTCCGCACAGCAAGTCCCTGCCTACAGCTAACTACGCACACGCGATGTATCCCGGCGAAGACCGCAAAATGCAAAACCGGCTGAATGACGTATATCGCGCTTCCCTCCTCTCTCCTCAGAACAGATACACTCTCTCTGACACCGCGAGGAGCGCGCGAAGGTGCCGTTATAGGTCGGTGCATTAGCGCTAGCGTGTCCTCGATATAGACTGCATTAACCGCGCGAGAGAGCTAAACTACTTTCGTGCAAGAGCGATCGCCGTAGCGAATATCATATAGGAGGGAAAACGAGAGCGAGATGGTTCTTCGCATTCGATGTGTGTCTAGGGTTGGTGACGCGAGCTTCCGGACTTTCTATGGTTCGAGGGGTTTTTGTGGAGTGGTGAGAGGATAATGATGATGGTTTGGAGGGAAAATGCAGCTATGGTAACGGTCCGCACTCCGCATGTGGCTGATGGCTTGATGAGTACGGAGAACCGTACTGCGTCTTTAGTGTAATGGACGTTATCTGGTGGATCAGATGGATTCACACTCGGGATAAGTGAAACAGACGGTTATACTGAACGATGGGTTTATTTGTCGAAGTTTTATATACGTACAGGTGCGTGTTTTCGAAACTGCAAGTAATTGAGCGCGCGCGCGCGCGTATAACAAAGAAAATCACGCGAAGAAATGAAAACCAATCTGGTTTAATGGCATCGTATATAAATTTCACTATCTCGAACGAAAGTTCTATACCGCAAACGTCGCCGTCTAAACACACATATATCTCCTCGCGTCGCGGTTTTTATGAATCCGCGCAAAAACAAAACTCAAATAACATGCGCCGCGCATATAGAGAGACGGTGAAAAGTATAGCTGCTGTGCTTAACCCAGACCGAAAGAGAAACACATCTCCTATGGCAGGCCGCCATCAGCATGCGATAAGAGAGAGTCACGCGCGCAGCAAAGAGGACATAACGTCGCGATGCATTCCTCTCCTATCCGTTTCTCTCCCTCGCCGCCGGCTGGCAATTATCGAAAGTAGTCGATGGGCACTTGCTTCGCGAACGGGGACAGACATAGGCTCGCTCGCTCTTTCTCTCCGTACGCGCGTGTGTATATACTATATATCGGTTTCTAATTCTGCGCGCGAGAGGCAAATTGTTATATAAATGATTGTGTGTGTGCGTGTCTTTCCGGTACATCGTGGGAAATCGTTGCGTGTTGTGTCTTGGTTTCTGCGCATGCGCCTGCAGTTATAGTTTGGGAGATTAAGGCGTGTATAGAGAGACGATTAGGGGGATTTTTTACGGGCGATATAGTTATTGAGTAATGGATTGGAAAATTGAGAGTCGGTTTCGGTTCCGGAATCGGTTCTTTGTTGCGCAATTGAAAATCGTGTCTTTTCAATGTAAGTATAATACGTGTACATACAGGTGTATATCGCGCTCGTTTCGCGAACAACGCGTTGCGTAAAAAATTGAAAGAGGTGCATTAAATATAAAGTTTGAATAATATAATTATATAATTATAGCATTACAATGATCGTTACATTTTAAAATACCCTGCATGCGAGTGAATTAAACAGCTCGAATTATATCGATCGATTCACTACTACCATTAATCATCTGTCGATCAGCCTGCACCTTCGAAAACCCCATTTTGGCGAGCGGTGCGGACCTCGGGATTTTTGAAATTCCGCGGGATTATGGGTTACGGCCCCATTGACGTAACAAGGACGCAGCATGCGCGCCACGTAACAAGTGCACGCGCACGCGCCCTACAGCAGCAAGCACGGGGGGTGTTACGTAAGGGCGGAGCGGCATAAGCTTCCGCGAGGCGGAAGTTACGTCAAGGTGCGCGCACGCACTCGCGGCAATTACGCGAAAACGAGAGACAGAGATATTATATGTAGGTGTGGATATGGTCAGTTGAGAATATCCGCGAGTGATGAGACTTTGTGTTGGGCTGAGCTGGTGGATCGTTTGATTGGCGGGACGAACGGGACTTTCAAACCTGTAAGCGCAGAGTTTTTGAGGATATACGCGAAAGTGTGCCAATGGAATAAGTCGCGCGATTATTATAAAGTGGGTATGGCTTGCTTTTAACATGAAAGTATGATTCACGAAGTGTACGAGTATATATATAGCTGGGAGATAAATACGGGGTTGTGGCTGCGCGATTCTTTCAATAGTCGGTGTTAAAATATTTGGTCGAAAAAACTATATATATACGCATGTGCATACTTTCCCTGACACCTTTGCGATTTTTCCACCTTATTGCTAGTTTAAGCACATCGTATATAACACTTCAAACTTTATATTCGTCTACCGTAGCTGTTATTTGTTTTTTACTTTCTCTCTGTAGCTTATTTTGTTGTTATTTCGGCTGCAACTTCAAAAACGAGCTACACAGGCGCGCTTGAAGAACCTGTTGAATTTGTTGTCCCGCGGAATTGTCTGCACGCACCGTCGTTAATTATGCAATGGCCGTCAACAAAGTATATATTATACAATATCTTAGCTTTGTATTATATATTTTTATTGAAATTCTCTCGGCGTCAATAAGCAGCAAGCAGTGGGATACTAACGTGAGATTTTAAATAATCAAAATTTACCTAAGGATACAGCTACACTTATATAAATAGAAATAAACTTCCTCGTTGGACCTTTGTGAATTTATAGTACACTTGCGTAAATGACTCCGATCGTAAGTAAAATTTAAGATCGCCACTATATTTCCAATTGCCATTTTTTTAATGGTCCTAGAATTTGTTAAAGACGTAATGAAATATCATTTTCGTTTACGAATACAGCTGAATTATCGCGAATTTGATCGTATTCGTAATATAAGACCAAGCAAGCTACAACCGACGAAAAAAACATCGGTATGCGTAGCTCGCATAGTTTGCCCAACTAGTCGCGAAGTTAGTTAATTCCCGACTTCAAAGGTGTTGTAATACAGTAAACTACACGTTCTCCCGTACGTTGCACCTATGTGCACCAAAAACAACATATCCATTTGCTTCACCAGACGACGAAGACCTTAAATGATTGCATAATGCTACAATGTCAGGCGAGTCCCGCAGACACAACATCAAACTGCAACACTGTCTGCACTCGGCCTTTCTCAGTCGAAATACACCTGCCGGCTCCACTGCACACACACACACACACATGCGCACCTTATTCCAGCATATTCTCTTGGCTCCACGTGCACGCGCACGGTACGCAAACATTTTTGAGATCACTTTCACTCTCGACTCGGCTGCCACCGCCGCCGCTGGATGCTGGAAGGTTGCCCGTTCTGGGACGTAACTCTCTGCCGAGATCGTTTCTTCCAACCGGTCGCTCGCTCGCGCGTGCGATGCAAATTAACGAGGTCCCTCTTAAGTGCGCCAGGAGATGAGCCGCGCGGGTATATATTATAAGTGAGGTTTAAGAAGTGTGTATGTGCATGCAGTTTTATATTATGCGTTACGAGCGAGAGAATGTGTTACGCGGCGACGACGCTGCCTACGTGCTCAGTCAGTTCGTCACGTGGCGTTTTGGGATGTATGCTGAGATGAAAGAATGGTGGATCGGGAGAGGTCTCGGTGAAAGATAATAATGATTGTTTGGCATGGCGCTTGGTTGGGGATTGTTGAGAATTGGAGTGATATAACAAGCGGTAATGGGTTTGGTGTAACGTTTGCGCTATTACAGAGGACTCTGTTCAAATATAGAAGTACTTATCCGATTACCGAGGTATCAGAATCTATTTGGCCGTGTCGCGCAGTCGAGAAATTATGCGTGGTTATAAGTCGCGGTGTGTGTGTGCGTCTTAAGTATCGTTGAAAGCCTGCAATCAGGAGTGTAAGTTTACCTCTATCGGATAAAAAGTTTAATTATCTGAAATTAGTTTGCTAACGAAGTTATTACAGTATACACTTTTCCCATTCGTCTTCTCGGCGATCTTTCTTAATTTTCCATAGAGATATGTCTAAATCATCATTGCAAAAATGAAATCGTGATTAATGCGCGTGCTTTCTTCAATTATGATTTAATATCTATAGTGAAAAGAGATTAGATATACTTCTGCAGAACTATGTGTGTGTATATATATATATATATATACAATCTCACATCTTTGGTTTAGTAACCTTAATTTCTTGTATTCGGTCTGCAAAGACCGAGAAAATCTTTACAGCGAATGTTAAAACTTTCTAATTGATCTAAAGAAAATTCATATATATTTATGGCACCTAATCATTTTATAAAATACGTAATTTGTATAGAAAATAATTAACAGGTATATTTTTATCTTTTAAACCGTTACGCTTCTTTAAAAAGAATTACAGTATACCGGCAGATTTGTTCCGCGGATATACAAGCCTCACAAGTTTTTGCACAAAAAATAAGAAAAGTCAGTGTATATAGCGGCTCGTGTTTCGCGGTACATAAAAATTTGACAGAAAAACAAGTATTCAGGTCAATCTTGCAGTGAGAGGCGCATTCATCACGTCGATCTCAATACCCCTCGACCGAAAATTTTTGCACCAGTTAATCGCTGCACTACAACCGTTAGCCGCGTAAACTGGGGCTACGAATAAGACCAAAACCACACAACAATAGCAATCAATTTGCTCGTTTTAATTAAATTCACCCGATAGTTCAAACCAAGAAATACCTACCTACACTAAAACGGAAAATTTCTCCTCGTTATAATCGCGTTATATGATGTAAGCATTGTATTGGCAAAATCATGGTATAAACGTAAAGGCTCGCGCCACCGCCGGCAATTTTCTTTGAAGCCCATAAAATATGCCGGCAAAGGAGAATCGATTAGAGTAACAAAGCCATAAAGAATTCAAGACTTGACCGGAGGAGTCGAGAAATTTGTTACGCAGCGTGCAGCGCCCAAAATGATTTGCATCGCGCGCGGCACTTCTCTAACTTATAACCTACTGACAAGACTCCCGGTATTCTATACGTATAATCTTACGAAAACAATGCTTTTTCAGATATAATATCTTATTCGCACCTGCGTCTTATTTATGAGATTGAGAAATAAGTTTGATTTATCGGCTGGATATTATATTATCTAATTGATGATATTTACCCAACAGAGAGCGATTTTTTAAAATTTCAATTACGATGAATTTTCTTATGTAAAATATCTCACGTTTGTGGAAGATTTATTTAAAGAAACACTATATATATTCGCGAAAAATAATCTTTTTACATAAGCGTTATCGAATTTTGCAAATACTTTTATAGTTTATTATTATGTCATGCGTTACAAGATTCTACTTAGAGTATATAAATGTTTGTATTATTTAAATCTACGAATAGATGCAAAGTATTTGATTTCAAGATAGAAATGCAACACCAACTAAAAATAGACTATCTTTAATAATATTATCACACATCACGCATCCCGCCATAATCTTCCATCATGCAGCCCAGATTTTCGCTCTTACAAAGCCGGACACCTCCTCTGAAGCTTCTACGCCATTGGGCGCGCGAGCGGTTACGTGTCCGTATTACGGCGTATTACGGAGATCCTGCGACGAGTCATTCACACTGCGGCGCGAGTCTCCGGGTCTTACGAAAGCGAGCCGCAGACGCCGCGCGCTACTCGCAGCATATAATACAGCACATGTGGCACACCTCGAGAAATCTTCGCGCGAATTATCCTGGCCCACGGCATAACGTTCAAGGTTAAACGATCCGCCTCGTTATGCGCTATCGATATAATATGCAACGATCGAGTTCTCTTTCTCCTCTTTCGCAAAAATTATTGTCGCCTGTGGTCCCCTCTCTAGGGGGGTCTGCGCTTTCTGGGAGCAGTGGGTTGCTTTTTAATTGCCGTGTCGTAATAGCAGGGTGGTGGTAATTGGAGGATGACTCGTGAAGTTGTTTGTTAATTCAAAAGAAGACGAGTGTAAGACTACTGGGCTTGGTAGTACGCCGGAGTGGTTTATGGGCATTTTTATTGTTGCGCGACGGTTCGAGTGCGGTTAGTTGTTATTTAATTGTCTGCTGCTTCGTGAAAGTTTTTGCGATAGAGCGCGCGCGCGGCGCGGGTAATTTGACTGAAGGCTTTAGTATAAAGTTTAACAAGGCGGTTTCTTGTAACGTGTGTGAGTATTATGAGCCATGAGCTGAATTTCGCGGATACGAGGTGGGAAGGGTGTTATTTAAGAAAGAAAGTTTGTAACCTTGATAATATTGATGGTGACTATTTTTCTGTTTTAAGCTTTATCAGAATTTTTTTCTTTCGTGTTCATGGTTACGTAAATCTTCACTTCATGTGCCTTGTAAGTATCCCTAAACACGCATGATAAAAGACTGTTATAAGCATGGTTTAGCATTTTCTCTATATATGCATCCTCTGTGTTTACGGTTGAAAAACATTTAAATCATTGAAAGAAAGTTAGACGCGAGCTTTTGTAAGAACAAACCAAGGTCGGTGTCTTGCCACCTTACGGTTGTACGGCGCTGTTCACCGTTTTGCAAGAATTATTATAAAACTTTAGAAACGGAGATTCAAACCGTTGCAATGAGTTTGTGCGAATGTCTCTTTCGAAACTGATAGCTTTTGGAGGACTTTGCTAGTTATCAGCGACATGAATTTGTTTGCTCCAACGCTTAATTTGCGACAAATAACTAAAGATTCTTCTGAATAAATTAGTAATTAGTTTAATAGTTTGTTGAAAATATTCCGAATAACTAATTAGAATCAGAAAGAAATTGTCTCTTAAGCATTAATTCTTGGGCTACATCGTCAGACGTCACAAAGCTACCACAAAGCTGTATCATTAAAGTAAAGACATGTATTCTCCCATGTTTTCGTGCTTAATATTCTCCAAAGTGCATCTCTGACGTGGACGTGAATTTTCCAAGGAGCGATCATTATTCGCAATGACCGGGAATCAAAAATTTTTCCATGTTTGTATAAATTTTCCTAACGAGACGTCAAGGAATATTTTTGTAATTTGTTTTCTTGCTACACGAGTTGGCGAAATATTTGTATTTTTTTATTTCTCCAGTATTTTACGCACAAAGAAAACATTTGAAATAATAAGACTGACGAAAAAGGAATCGGGATACAATAAAAAAAAACGTAATGGCTGTTCGCACAATTTGAGCTTGGAATATAATTATAACCAGGAAGAACCTTCGACTTTCCTTTGAGCGCAAAGAAATTCATTCACGCCCCAAGGAGAATCTTTGAATCGCCTCGTACGTAAATCGTAATCAGTCAAGTCAATCTTGTTTTTAATGGACCAAATGTACCGAACGTTTACTTTGACGGTTCCCCCATATTTTGTTCCAATACAGTTAAGGTACCACATATGTAACCGAACAAACTGGAAGTATGAATTTCAATTGGGAAAAAATACATGCCTGCATTCCATAGAAGTCACCTTATAAATCCAAGACAAATAATTTGGCTCTTATTAATTGGCAAAGGAATGATAATTGAGCAGTGAATTCCGCTTACAACTGCCGGTATACGTGATTTATAACAATCGAATAATATGGAAATTCAGTAAATCACAATTTAATCGCATTTC
>JAPYZO010000234.1:0-32875 GCA_030522905.1 Torymus flavipes | reverse complement strand
GAAAATTCTTATACTTCTTGTATGTAATTGTTAGACCAGTAAAACTTCATTATATTACAAACTTGTTTAGGAACTCATTATTACATAAAAAAAAGTTGATGAAATATACACTTATTACAACAAACAATAATTTTACCAGTTCCGACCCTTCCTCGCGTACTACTCAATATCGAGACTGTGCCTCTCTCTAATTAGCGCCAACCTATTGAGTTACCATTAATTATCTACTTTCGCACTGCATTGTATTCGATTCAGGCCGCGTATACCCTCGACCCTTTAATTCCTCTGCAAAACGAATATATCGCGTTCTATGTAGAGGAACGCAGAGGAAACACTTTTCCCCTTTGCTGTCTCTCTCTCACCCTGAAATCCCTGCGCTCGTAATTCTTTTACTTTCAATTGAACGCGCGACAACGCGCAGGGCTTTATTGAATTACGCGCGTGGGACGCGCGTGGGGAGCTTATAATGACGATAATTTTCTTTGAAACAAGCAAAGCCCTAGTTCCGACGCTGCTGCTCTCTTTCTATCGATTGCAGGGGCGGAGAAGAGGACCCTCTCGCATTGATTGCCCATTCGAACTCTACTCCTCATTACTTATTTCGCGCTGCCAGACTTGCGCACGTTTTCCGACTTTTTCCGTAAATGAGCACTTTCTAGGGAAAATCTGAAGGGACAGGCGACTGTGTAGATGTCCGCCGTGCAAATCGATTTTGAAAAGATGATATTTTCAAACGATACCCCGTCGCATGAGTTATTCACCGGGGTGTAGTTGTTGTATACATTTTTTAACATCGATCCGTGAGTTCTATGTATGCGCGGGCTCGAGGCTTTTGCAGTCCGATTCACTTGGATACATTGTTGTGTAGATTTTTCCGTTGGAATATTTATGGGGGAAAATGTTTTTTAGCGGTCTATTTAGGTATTTTCTTTTTTAAGCGGCTTAGCGTGTAGTTTCTGAACAAGTGGTTCGAATGATTGATTATTTCATCGAATTGTTTCGTCGAAAAACGGAATATTGCGAATATTGTTTAGCTGCATGTCAAAGAGATATTGAATTCAATTGGGCGGTTTTATAAAAGAGCGTAATCGAATTATTGTTTCTACGATTTGGCAAGCTTAAAATGATAAACGGCCTCGTACTACTTCTATAATTGTTTATGGTTGAAACTCAATACGAATAATAGAACTCGCTTTTTATAAATATAATAATTTATTCATAGTAACAACTGTTAATAAAATATACGTCAAATAATTCAATTGATATATAAAAATTAGCTGGAATATGAATCTTTAATTACGCGAGAACATAAAAATTTATTCGATTTATGAAAAAGAAAATCTCTTGAAACCAAATTAATTATTCTTCTGAAATCGAGATCTTGTATTTAAATTTTATTATCCTCGAATAATCAAAGGAAATGTGTCTCGGCTTTAAAAAGGCTTGTACTCTGAAATTTAAATGACTTATTTAAATGAATTAGACGCACTTTAGAATTTTCGCGAAAATTCACTAATATTGTGTACAGAATACAAAGTAAGCTGCATCTTGAAATCGCTTGAGAAATCTCGACTCTTTGCACTTCTTTTCCATATAAAATTTGATACATCATTCCCGCGCAAAGATAGAAAGCAAACAGAGAATATCGTGAAGTATTGTAGCGTTCGTTCGAGTTCGAATTTCGCACAGCAAAAGGAAAAGCGAATAACGGCACATGAAATATTTTCAACTACTCTTTTGGCATTCATCAGAAAGCATATTTCATAGTAACTTTTATAATCTTGGATAACTTTTTAAATTGTATAATGTGTCCTATTGCAAATTCTAATGTAACATTATTTATCCTGAGAATTATTTTAAAATACACAATTACTGTTTCAATATAATATTAAACATAATTACTGCTTGATTTAGTTATTTATTGGGTAAATTAATTTGTTGCATTTAACAAATAATCATTGTCAATCGTTGTTTCTATAGCTTTTGAACTTCAGCATATTTTAGAGCCCATTATAGCCGATGAGAACTTAAGAGCTATTCAACTTCTAGTCACAATTACCACGTCATTATTTTAGACATAAAATAGTACTTCAAATTATCCGGAACTATGAATAGAATCCAACGTAATGATTCATCTACGTATATATAATACTTTTTAAATAAAGTTTAATCATTCTGATTGCTTGAAATAAAAATTTTGTGACATTTTCATTAACTTCTATAATATCTTCACTCAATCAAATAAGAATATTCTCAAATTCATCAATGTGACATCAAAGAGCGATTTTATTTTACCCCTCTGGAATCGTAGTTCGACATTCTCAAACTTCATTATTTTTTTGCCTCGAAGAATCGAATTTCAAACTCCGAGCTCTGCACTTGCTCAACGACAAAGCCGGGCAACACTTTCGCCCCAAAAACTCGGCAAACTTAAAAAAGATGTCTTATCCACGAATCGCTTACGTTTTTTCCAACAAAAGAAAGAAAGTCCCTTTCTATCTCACTTCGAAACGGTACCGGCAGCATCCCGCACCAAAAAATAGCCGAAAAATATTTTTCGGCGTGAAGCAGAAAAAGTCACACATACGCACTAGGCGGATACGAAAGATTTTCAACGATCCTTTCAGCTCCCCGTTTCTCCCTACTTTGGATAACAAGGCGTAGGTAGATGCACGTGGCAGTAAGTCTCGCATATGACGCGCGGAGATAGTTCGAGGAATTTCTTGCTCCGGGGCTATGGCAAATGCCTCGCGTGTTTGTCTTCTCGACACTTACACGAAGACTCGTGTGTGTGTGGGGTACCCTTTGATTCGTCGAATGTTCCCTTGAACAAGCTCGCAGTCAACTTCAGTCGGCGCTGAAAAGAAAAGCTCGACTGCTATCTGCGCTTGCTGGCTTGCACGTTTGTCTGCTCTCGATTTCTGTGTGTAGAACAGTTGACGCAGCTTTGCTATAGACAAAGAGGAAAAAAGGTTATTTTAAAACTCATTAGTCTTCGGTAAAATAAAATAAGGGAAAACAATTTTATTATAGTTCAATAAAATGGAAAAGTTAATTAAACGGAGAAATAGAAATTTCCACTGTCGCGAATAAAATGTCATTATGAAATTCTAATTAATATGCCACTCATTTCAACTCTAATAACATTTCTCCAAATAGATGTCAACATATAGAATGCAATTGGACATCCAGCTACGCCGGTTCATTGGTTAGGGCAACAAGATTAGGAAATTGCAGTACGCCACATGTCAGATGAGTTGGAAGCTTGTCATTTATCTGACGCTAGTCTATTACGAATTCTCATTTATTTTATGAATAGAAATAAAATTGCGATTTTATACGTGATTCACTTTTTGTATGTAGCAAAATTTATATGTTCGGAAAAACGTTATATAACCGATTTCGCACGTAGCGCCGAAAAACTATCAATTTCTATAGAATTTAATCTCGCCATATCTTCGAAACCCAATCGGATATAAAATTTGATAGAATTTTTTTTGTTCGCTTTAATCCTGCGATTCAAAGAGTTCAATATCCCGTCCATGGTTCGCCGAATGATTCAAATTCGTTGTGATTGATTTTACCGAAAAGCTCTCATTTAATTTAACGCAATATAAATTACTCATGTAGAAAATAAATTGATGTTAATGAAAAAGAACAAAGAAATTGACTTTCAATATGTGATTAAAAATGAATATCAAACAGAGAATTAAAAAAAAAGTAAAAACCAGTAAAAAATAAAACATACAAAAAGTAATTCAATAAAATATCGTTACAAAAATCATTACGTTTGACGTTACCAAAAGTTTCTTTACACACATCCAATACAAACACCAACTTTTCGAATAAAATAATGAGAAAAACTACGTTTCGAAAAGCCTCGAACTCCACACAACATAAACACGAAAGCTCAAACACTCGCCCACGTACATATTATACGCATATCAAAAACAAAACTCGCGACCGTAAACCTCGAAATTCGCATACTTTGATTACTTTTTGGCCTACTGGCATTCCTCCGCCAAGTTTATTTCGCGAATGAACATACGGTGCGCGCGCGCATACACACAAACAAAACTTCAAGAAAGCCAACTCGCCGGACCGTCTGAACTTTCTTTCCCCGTATACACACACGTACATTTATACACATATGCTAGCTTCTTCCCTCCCCCTCCTCAACGCGAAGTAATTGCGACGGTTATTGTTCACCTCCAGCTTCCGGGCTTGCGCAAAGTCACACACATACACTTGCCGAGCTTATAGGCACGCGCAGGCCGTACGTACGTGCAGTATACACATTGTTCCTTCGGCGCTTTCTCATTATATACCCGCGCGCAACCTGAATTCGTGGGGCGAGTATTCTTACGCGAGCACTCAGCTGTATACTTTTTGTCGCGTGTAAGTATAGGTATAAAGGTTACAATGAATTAATTACGAAGAGGCTGCAGATTAGGAATTAATTGTACAACGCGGTTCACCGCAGCGACGTGTTTTATGGCGTTGTGTAAGGCCGCGTGTGTTATGCGATTATACGCGCTGCGGATGTATATGTATCGGATAATTACATTTTCAGTTCGGTGGTTATTGCCCGCGTATACGCGTGTAGTACGCATATTTATGTATACAGTTATATCCGGTTAATTTCTGATGAACTGATCGAGATTATTGGTACGTTGGTTTGAAAAGAAAATAAAGTAGTACCATTGCATAGTATAAAAATTATTTTAATACCTTAGTGCATTAACTTTGAGCGAAAATCGTAAAACCTCGCGATACCGCAATCCATAAATGATATCAATAAAATCGGTTAAAAGCTTGGGTTACGACAACGCACCGAAGATAAAAATATTTTATGCAAGTCCATTATGGCAAATGGAAATCTTTACGTTCTCTCGGCAGCCGAACATATAATTAAATTATACCCGATAACCTTTGCACATCATATACCATCCGCAGTCCATTTCCATGTCGTTTCCAATTTTTCACAACATCGCCGCCGCAAAACTCCAACTGTTAAAAACTTTATAGTACGTTCTCGTAGCAAATGGAAATGAATTGATCACATCATTTCCCGCCTCTTTTTCCATACCCATGAATAACCCATTGCTCTCTTTCTCTGTAAAAACTATCATCATCGTCTCGTAAAACCGCTACGCTCATGCGCAATTAAACCGACCATCATCGTCTTCTCCTCGCAAAAATATCTCGTCGAACTTTCCACTCGAAAAAAGCGGCTTGCTAGCATGAACTTTTCCAATCGCCCGGCTCCACTAAACTTCTTCCCGTGCGCTCGCGCCTTTTGAATTTTCCAAGACGCGCCCGCAGCCTTGTCGCAGTACACTACACACTATACACCCATGTATAGGTATACACATACATGCGCACACATTGGCGGCCGATCGATCGCAGCACCGCCGTCGCGGCTAATCTTGAAAAATTTAGAGCCGCCACGGTCCTGCAGTGGGTGGGAATTGCGGCGACAAATCGACAGACTGCACACGTACGTAGCTTTGTATCTACCTACGTTAATATCCACGAACTGCGGGTGTTTAATGGCGCGCGATGACTACTGTTGCGACTCGACGGCGACGGCAGCAGTAGGGGGTGTATACGTACGTCTGCATGCCTATCCGCAATTCGAGAGTGAAACGCGAGAGCGACAGAGAGACTAACGGGGTCACGTACTAGCTGTAATTGAAGATGGAAGGAGTGACAGGGGGGAGGCGGTCGAGGGATATGAGAGAATCAGTCGCGTGCTATCAGAGGCGATGATTGGTGGTGTGCGCACATTTGGTTTTGTATTTCTTTTTCGGCGATTATTGCCGTCGTCGGGTTTCTCGGTTTTGAGGGGTGCTTGGATGGAGGAGTTTTAGAAAATATGAGGAGTGAGGTTCGATTAAGTTTGAGAAATAATTTATGGACTTTTTTATAAGTAGAACTGCAGATGGTTTATGTTTCAATTTTGATTTATTTATTTTCTGATAAATTATGGTTGAAGTAGATTATAAAGTAAAATCAAAATTTTAGTAATAATATCAATATTAACATTATTTGGTCAGCTTGAACAAACTTCCGAAGCGCCAATCAAGTGAAGCCGATACTTCCTGTCCAAAGTTATAGTTGGTTTATACAATGTTCACCCTATCGTTAAATATATTGAAAAATCGAATAATTATATCAGACGTTTCCAGTAAAAAGCTGCTACATAATAGATTATTTTATCAGACTGAACATAACTGAACTAAAAATATAGTTCGTCTTTAATCAATGATATGAGAATGATATTAAATTTAATATCTCATCTGGAAATTCTCAATATTTTTGACTTTGATATATCATTTCGTGACTTTTTATTTCATCAATTTCATTACTAGAAGTCAAAAGCGTCGAATACTCGAATAGTAGCCGCTGCGAGTGACACTCAAAACTGAGGCGCATTCCATCTGGATCTCCTTAAACGACAGTTTAAATGCATCCTAATTGAATATTGAAAGTCACTTAAAGCTTATTAGATCCACCATTTATTATTTCTAGTGCTAAAACAGTGAAATCTAATTTTTTATAAATATAAAAAAATATAAAGGTAAAATGTTTTAAGATAAAGTATTTTTGAAGTAAGTGTCAAGTACTTGCCGACAAGTTTTTCAAAGAAGGCGACTTTATCTGTACCATTATCGAGTTGAAGATCCTCCGTATTTTCTTTATCACTTTGATATGAAAGCTTTGAGAATTTCTCTCTTCTCATTTTAGTTTGTGTACATAACCGAGTTTATAAAATCTACTGCATCGAAGATAAAATGCAGTACGAAGTAATTTTTGTATTTATTTATGAACGAATCGGAAGTTATATTTCTAGATTTCATTTAAAAAATAATGGAATATTAGTATCGTTTATACAATACCAGCAAATTAAACCAAGGCAATCAAAACTTTTCGTTTTGTAATATTATAACGATAGCTGACTTTTGTGACTAAACCGTAAACAGAATAAATAATCGCGATTTTGATATGCTTGATGTGGAAAGACTCACTGAGCTTCACGGCAATTTTCATCGTAAAGCTATTCCCGTGTACCTACATATCCCAATTTTCGAATGAAACAAAATTTTTTTTCAAATATCTGAACATTATCTGCAGTTATCGATTCGATACTAAAATATAAATTACAATGTTCGTCCAAAAGTTTCTCTAACGTATTCGGTTATTTGTAGGGAGTTAAGAAAAAAATTCTGAAAGGTATTGATTGGAAAAGTGAAAACGCCGAATAAACTCATAACTTGTAAGTTTACTTTTCCAACAACATCGCAAACGACAAACGTCAACTTTTAGTCGACGAATATTTACGGAACTTTTCTGCCTAATGGCACCAAGTATCGAGAAATTGTTTATTCTTACTTTAATTACTTTATAATTTTATTATAGAGTATCCTGTTCATCTAGAGATTGGATTTGTATTTACTAATAACATCCTTTCTGAAAAGTTTCGAAGTTCTTTTAATTAAATAACACAATCATCTTTTTCAACATCAACATCACTTGTATTAAAACAACAATTTATTTTCATTTTAGCATCCATTCATCGACGGCGATATCCCAATAAACAAACTGGCACTTCCCTCGCTACGACGACCTTCATCACCATTTTATACCACCTAATTTTCATCCCAACCAAACCATATAAATAATCGCACCCGCCTAAAACAATCAATCAATCAATCAACTAACCAGCCAAAGAAACCACAACAAAAGTGCCGCGAGTTAAACCCTTACCGCGAGTGCCGCTATCTCCCGATCGCGCGTGCTAACGAGGCGATGAGCATCACAGTGATGGTGGTGGTAGTGCGATAACGGCCAAACGAGACAAAAAAGAAGAAAAAATTGGCGCCCGTAGGAAGAGGCGGCAGATGCTGAGGACGAGGCGGCGGTGGGGCCAGGAGGAGCAGGAGGCGCAGGTAGTGGCGCGTCGTCGCCGCTGCTGGATTGATCGTCGTGGGAGGAGAAGGCCGGCGGTAGGCGGCGGCCGAGAGACGACGCGCCGTCCGAGAAGCCAGCAGCGGCATCATGAACGAGCCGGATCCCTGTCTGCCTATGATGCTGCCGCCGCGGTATCGGCTGCGCGATCTCATCCTCGGTGACTACGCCTTCAACGACGACGGCGAACGGTAAGTGTATACTGCCTCT
Organism: Torymus flavipes; assembly: GCA_030522905.1. Classification (NCBI taxonomy): domain Eukaryota; kingdom Metazoa; phylum Arthropoda; class Insecta; order Hymenoptera; family Torymidae; genus Torymus; species Torymus flavipes. The sequence goes on along the minus strand of JAPYZO010000234.1, from coordinate 24,694 downwards.
GACTTACTTTTGATGTCTACCAGGGGGGTATTATTGGTATTTAAACGATGTTACATAAAGAGTGATTGAGTCCTTTGAGGCGGACATTCTGTTCGAAAAATTTTTCATGAAAATTGGTAATATATTTCGAATATTTTTTTTTATTCGGAGTATCGGATGCGGTGATCTGAATTCTAAGCATTTTTTCATAGTTTATATTTGGGACACGTATATCGATACGTAGCATGTGTTGTTACAGAGGGAAAAATTTGGATGAAAAATATTGAAAAGGTTGGTTTGAATAATTAGAGGAAAAGAATGATAATGTGGGACTATTGAATCCTTTCGGTATGGGTGAACATTACAAAAGGTCTTATTTTGTTTTCTAGATATGTGTATTATCAAATTTCTTGATGGATTTATAGGCAGCGAAGGAAAATCAATGAAGGTTGAATGGATTATATTATCTTTGAGGCTTCGCAAACTTTTTTTTATCTTTCAGTGAACGTAGAAAAAATTGTTAAGGATTTTTGGTAATTTTGAAAATGTAGCTTTGGAATTTTATGAAAACAAGGGAGAACGATGGAGTAAAGGAGGTTTCAAAGTTCTTCAAGTGATATTTATCGTTTTACCAAGTTAAAAGATGGAGTTGGAGTGAAGTCGGAAAGTTAGGGTTTTTTTGAACAAGATTTATCATTCTTGCTGTAACGTTTATTAAGTATCGAATAATGTAGTTTACTACATTATTCTTTTACGAAAAATGAGAACGTAAAAGACAAAATGAGAGGATATAGTAAAAGTACATTAAAATAGTGTTTACGGGTTAAAGTAATTAAAGAAGCGGTTTAAAGTCATTGCTTGGGAATCTCACACAACGATGTAACTTGATGACAAAGTAAATCTCAACTACAGTCTCCGTTAATTTCCGGGTGACTCTAATAGACTATAATTTTTCACTGGCTGTAGGCACCAGGTGGTAAACTTTTACTGCTGTCAGAGTGAATGTTCACGCTGAAAATTTAAGAGAGTTTGATCGCTATTTTAGGTGAACGTTTATCATAAAGTGACGTATTAATTTTACCTAATGTACGGGATAATTATAATAATTTAATCTAATTTTAAAAAATTAACAACAAAATTTTGGAGATAGTAACTTGGTTGCTACACGTAAGGTTGAATTTGAATGTCAATTTGGTATCGTTAAAAAATTGTGTAAGTAGGACAGCTGAAAAAGTAGATTTCGAACCAATTTAAAAAAACACTCTGAAATCTATGTCTCCTGGGATGACAGGATATTGCGTTTGCAAAATTTACGTTTTTCTCTAGAGGATTACAAAAACAAATTTAGCTGATAAAAATTATTATGTTTTTAAATTCATGTTAGAATTTGAAATTTTATAATTATATTGCATAAGATAAAACGTTGAATTCCGTGTTTTAGATTTTATTTAAAAAAAAAATTAAAATAAAATTTTTATTTCTTACTGCAGAATTTAGAAAAAAAATTTATACTTATTTTGTAAGATAATCTGTGTGCACAGAAACATCACATTAGTCATATTTTTGTGTCATTTCTTGGGAAGCTCTATTCTGGTGAAATCAGTCACTATGGGAACGCTTTCGAATATGATACCCTACTTGAATAGGAATAAATCCTCCTAGTGTAGTAAGAGTGATATCCCTTTAAAAGGCAAACTTAGAAATGTGTCTCTCGTGAAAATATATATTTTTTCCAATAACAAGCGAGAAACTTCATACCCTAATGTATGAGTTAAGAAAAGCGATACGGATAAAACGAGATAATCAGAGTGGAATGAGTAATTACTATATATGTATAGTTTCTCAGTAGAAAAAATATAAGGTCTTATATATTTATTTTATTCTACAACCGAGGAAAAAGAATTGTATAAATAGATTTTTCTGATATTCTTAAATTCGTTTATAAAGAGATTACAAAGCTTTTAAGATTTTGAATTTAAAACAACATCTGGTACACATTTAAGGTTTTTTCCAATGTAACGAATGTATTATATTCTCCAGCATCTGAAATTGGTTCTTATAGTAAAGCTTCTTGTTTCAAGTGGTTTTAGGAATACTATTATCGTAACAATTTCTAGAACACAATTCCAGTTACTGCGGAATTTAATTAAATGTATTATACAATAATATTTCAAACTTTCAAAAATCATTTAAAAACTGTAGAAAAGTTTATAAAAATTAAAAAAAAAAACTTATAAATGTGGATTAAATATAGTAGTTAATTTTTTGTATTTATATTTTTAAAAATATAAGTGATTAGAAAGTAAAATACATCTTAGATTACGTAAAAGCATAATCATACTAATGTGTGTTCTATTATTCCTGAAGTTTGCATTAGAAAAACTTAAACCAAGTGATTGGCAATATTTGATTCTAACATATTTTATCATGATTGATTCAAAGAGAAGAGTAAACTAAAAAAAGTAACAAAATAGTTCGTTTTCTGCCCAAAGGTAGACAGGCTATTAATCACAAAACTCAGAAAAAATTAGGCTAAATTCAAGATTTTAGATATTACGAGAAAAATTGAGCTTCACGAGACACTATAAATATGAGCTGACCAAACACGAATGACTATTTAAAATTAAACGTAATAGACCATTATATCGACAATTTTTAAAACTCGCATTAAGACTTGTTATCCTTAGCGATCATACATTATAATTATCACGATGATGAGAAATACAGTTCTAAACAACTTTTTAGCAAATATTGAATCTTTCTATCTCCCAAAGCACATCCATCAACCCATAAGAAATCGATTTCTACATAAACATTTCACTATGATAACCTCCGAAACAAGGCTACCTCCTCGATAAAAACAACGAATCATCACCCACCCACACGGCACGTTCTCTCTGAACCCCATACAACTTGGAAGCCCATATATCCAACCGCCGCATTGCCATGCCACCCTTGTAAACACGAGGCGCATGAAGATGTCAGCCCAGCGACGATCGCTTTAAAGCGCGAGCGACTACTGGTTCTCTCGTTAATACCACTACTACCGGCATCGTGGCGGCTGCTCGAAATGAAACGAATAATTGGAATTCTTGGCGTGTTGCGCGGGAAGCGGTACAGCCAGTTGACAGCCGGTCATTTCTCAAATTCGCCCGCTGGGCTCGCTGACAGTCTACTCCCCACCCCTACATGTACACTTGTCGATATATAACGACGAAATATGATCGGTAAATCTGCTGAAATTTTCAGGGCGCCGCCGACTGCGCGAGGGTTATTTATTACCTCTCTATGTGTGGCGGAGTTCAAAGGCAGAGGGAAGCCAATGCCGAATGTGCCAATGGCGGTTTGATAGAGTATTAGCATTCGGGTGCACGCAGAGAGCATAAATAGAGGTTGATTGATTAATTTTGAATTGGTTGGGTATTGAGGTCGAGTGAAAAAATAATTTTAAAAGGGAGCTGACTGTGATGGTTTTCGTTAATGTTTCGAAAATTGACTTGGATAATCTTTCTTCGATAAAGGTATTTACTATATTTGAATAAATAGATAATATGTCGAGGACCTGAATTTCAACGTAATTGAAGTTTTGATCTGGATGATATATTAGCCAGAGAATATAGAACAGTTTCATTTAATATGAATTGTTAACTAATCTCATTATTATATTAAAGGAAGAACTGTAGATAAGTATAATTCACGTTTAAGATGACATTATCTCGACAATTGTGGAGCTGGAATATGTTATCGATTCACCTATCGCGAAGACATTTATGACTTTCTGGGAAAATACGTTTGAGTTATATATAAAGCATTTTCTATGGTAAAGTATCTCAATGATTTAGCGTTTAAATATGTAATTATTTCTTGGAAGCTACTGCTATTTACGTAGCAAACGCGTAGAAAATAACTACTTCATGCTGTTAAAATATGGTGTAACAGTTTCTGGAAAATCTTGATCAAAACAGTTTAAAAATTCTTTATAATTATTACAAGATTATTGCATGCCGAGAATAATTTATTTAATATAAGGCTCGCGAGGAAACTCAATATCGGGGAAGAATAAAAAATCTCCGGTAATACTCGTTCAACACTACATAATTAATTCAGCACGTTACTTATAATCAATATACACCCTCTCTTCCAGCTTTCACAAAGCTTCTAATTATTTACTCGTCCAATTAAGAGCCTCGGTTACCCAAGCACTCTTCATAATGAATCATTATAAAATACTCGGGAGCTTACCTATACCCCGACCAACACATTTTTTTTATCGCCGGTAAAGAATCTAAAAAAAATTCTTACCCTATAACGAGCGTACGGAAAAATTTCTCACCGTTGATTCCGAGCTCGTAACGACGACGCAGCACAGTCGATTTTTATCGTCCCATAAGCGCGTCTGAAATCACAAACTCGGAAGACTGTAACCCCCTCAGCGTATCCCGTATTTACGACACGTATAGGCCGTCCAAAGACGTAACACTGCGCGTACGTATACACCGACATCCGCGCTATTTTCCCCTCGATATCATTACCAACAACACACACTGCACAAGCACGAGTAGAAATTTATCGCTGACGCGGCCGAGAGAACACTCAGTCGTCCGAAACTCCGCGAGAAGCCTACTTCGTCTTCTTCGCCGGGCGGACGAACGCTAATGGATATAGAGCTTGGATTCAAAATGCTCGTTCACGTGTAAGTGGGTCAGAACGGCGCATAGCAGCAGCTTCTGCTGCACTGGCCCACCCATTGTGCGGTAGGACAAAAAATTCCACCCTCAAGATCATTTTTTCCAGATGCTCCCCGCTAAGGTGGATGCAATATAATGAATGAATCGGGTTAATTTACCGGTATCGATTATCGAAGATTTTTCGCGCAATTAAGGTTGAGTGGCCGCGGGGGTCGGAAGAACTTTTTGGCGACGTTGTTCTCTTGAGGTATAGGTGGGCGTGTATAGGTATCGATTCATTGGGCTCCGGTCTTCGCGCGCCTAGTATGCTAATGTTTGAATTTAACGAGTTACGGGAAATTTTAAAATTAAAAATCGAGATCACGCGGAGAGGTTCGAGGGCTAATTTGCAACGATACTTTGGCTAAGGGTTATTTTCCGAAAAAATATTTTTCACTTTTTATCAAAGTTACTGCTAATGTTTATTAATGTAATTAATTGTTTTAAGTAGTTGAATTTAAAACGAAGAATTCGATTTATATACTTTGTCATCTGACACTCTATCGTTTAGTAAAAAAAAGCGATGATAAAGTTATTTTGATTAACAAATTAAAGTCGATTTAATGAACTGGTAAGTGAATATCAGTAGATACGTGTCATGTATAGTCAGACCACATTTTTGTGAAACAGTAATGACGTATTTAAAATTGCATTCACTATTTCAATCAAAATTTTTTCATCAAGATCTTATTTTTAAACGCGACCGTTCGATGAGAAAGTTTCTCGCAGTATATAAAAGCATTTGTTGCATTTTTCAGGGCGCACCGATCAAAAATAGGTTAACTAGACGGATACCATCATCTCAATATAACCACTTGATAAAGTTCATTCTACCGCGATACGTATTATAGATCCGCGTTTAAAATCGATATAGCGCGGAAATCCAATTACCGGCATTAACCTCATTTTCACAGCCTAGGTCGTTACAATTTTTACAGAGCCCATTAACAACTCGCCGATAAATATATAACGAAAAATAACAATAACGCTTGCAGCCACGGTGGATCCTCCCCGCGCAATTACGTAAATGTCCGACCCGGCGAACGATCGCTTGAGAACGTCTCGTATATTGTCGCCAATAAAATTTAACGTCCACACAGAGCGAGCGGCTGCATCATTATTATTTAACAGTCTCTCTCTCGCCCATCGTATAAGAATGCTAATTTTCCACTTCATTTATCGACACCGGCGCGATGAATAATGAGGCTCGTTGAAAAACCTATCTCCCTTCCCTTGCAACTAGGGATCGAATTATATTTTCATCGTCACCGTCGTCGCATCAACGAGCCCTCGTTACGCGTTTCCATCTTCCTCTCGTCCTCGAATATTATCATACCGATCGATCCTAACTCTGTCCCCCCTGTTAAACGAAGATCCAGGTGGCTTTGTTTCGGCGTGCGGCACAGCTGAAAGGGATAAGTTTGTACGGGTGGGCGGGCTCAGTGATACGCTCTGTTACCTAGTTACCGAATCGCGAGCGCGCGCGTAACGGCGGGTCTTACCGTAAATAGTGATTTCGTGAGGACGACGACGACGACGACGACGACGACAAGGGGATATGTTCACCGGGACAAATTCACCAGCTTGACTTGTATATATAGATGTAGCGCTGCAGGCTAAGTTATCGCGCGGGAATATGGACGTTTATTTCTATGGGCGGCGTGTCGCGCGCTCGGGGACTTGACTTTAATGCTCGGCTATTACACGGGGGCAATAATTTTAGTCTCTTCGCTGGGTATTTGTTTTGTTGGGTGAAATGGGATTAGTTGATGCGTGGCAAAGTCGAGTTGCTGTTGTTCTTGTTGTTGTTGGTTTGAGAAGATAACCGGTGTACTTTTATGGTCTCGTGCGTTCAATTTTTTTTTGTCTGAAGAAAAGATTCAACTTTTTCAAAATGTATACTTATATAGGAGTCCTATCTGAATACAGGGAAGATTAAGGTAATTTATAACGTGGCATAACAAAAGGGACGCTGATTACACAAAGATAAAATTTATGCTCAACATAAATATATTTTACGACTACATGTAATGTTTAAAATAAAATTTACACTTCAATTTGTTTGCAAAATATATATTCCGAGGAAAAAAACATAAAAAAGTTTTTATTTTTCAGAAAACCCAGTAAGAAAACAAGAGATGTATTTATAAATGAAACAAATATTGATTTCCGCACGTTGAAATAGAAGCTTATTTTTTCACCTTCCCTTACAAAGCCATCACATTCCCGCCAGTCAGTCTCTGAAAACCAGGTCATCTCAATTTACAACAATCCTCCCAAAAAAACAAATCACGTCTCACAGCCGCCATCACTTCGCCTAAGCGATGAAGGCCTTCTACATCTCAGGCGCTTCATATCATCTTGTCACTCCTCTCCACTTCTTAGCTTTACTTACTGACTCCCTCCTCTGCTCCCTTTCCGAGGATTAAGGGATTAGCCTCTCTCTCTCTCTCTCTCTCTCTCTCTCTCTCTCTCTTCCTCTATATCTCCGCACCATCCGCGGGAAATCTCTTCGAAGCGCGCAAACCACCGTGATGGCCTTCTACATCTCGCCCACGGTGTTTTTCGGAGCGTCGTGTTCGTGATGCTTCGAGAATCGTGTGATGGTTTCTTTTTGTCTCGCTTGTGCATTCACGGTGGGTATTATTCCGAGAGTTCGGCTGAAAAGTGCGTGGGTGATGGAAGCGCTGTCCGGAACAGATTAATGGGAGTGCGTTGGCGACGTTGAGGATGGGAAAGAGAGTGAGAGAGGTTTATTTATTCGGTTGAGAAGAGAACTGTGAATTTTATCGATGGATTCTATATCCAGCAGTTGTTTTTATCGTAATGGGAGGATTTGATCCTAAAGGACATTAGCTAATCTTAATCTAGAATTCTTTCGTCTCTATATTAATCGTCGAAGGCTATATAAATGCTGTCTTCCTAATCAGATGTCTATTTTCTTTTAGAAAAAATGTGAGCCCTATCTTCGATTTCAGTAGTGACTTTTTATCTCTCATCGCATCTCTATCCTCAATCACTTACTCAAGGGCAGTGCTGAACTTCATCTTATCTTTCACTAAAACTGATATCCCTGTGGGAGCTGAAATGCCTTACCTCTTTAGCTATTTTTAATAGCAATAAGATGAAACTTGATATTTTCTTTTATAAATATTACGTTTACTCTATGTTGTTATTAACGTAGATACAAATTTTGCATATAATACTCAGTTTGATACATAGTTTAAAGAAAAGAGAGAAGATGGATGAAGTTCAAAATATTCATTAGTTTACAGTGAGTTCATAATAGTTGTCAACAATGAATAAAACATTCCGTTACTTTTTGAACTGAATGCTTCCTGTATGGATATCTATGCGCAGGTACAGGATACTGCGTTAAACCGGACTTTGAGTTCTAACAAGTTTCTCTTTCGTATGAATGGATATGATATACAGTGTGGTTTTGAATAAATTACGCACTAATCAGCAAAGTCATAACTCCTACAATATCTATCTCGTAGTATAAAGTTAGATGAAGTTCATCAGATCAAACAAATTAATCAATTCAATATTCTAGAAACTATGAATAGGATAATGGGTATTATCCGCATCTCAATTATTGCAAAGTTCTACTTGAATGCCTGGAAAACCAAACAATGAAAATAACTTCTAATAATTATCAACAATTTGCTACATATCAAAAGATGAGACTACCTTATAGTTTCAGTAATGATTTTACGTAACAAATTCATTTCGCCGAATTATTACGAAATATTTCTAAAATGAGAATTTTTATACTACAAATAAGCATAAAATAACAGTATAGCTATTGCTACCATCGATCATCGTCATAAAATACACAAAAGATAGAAAGAGTACATCTCACGGTCGTAAAAAGGTTAGGGTCGGGATATACTCTTGACCTTTGACTCGGCTATTTTAGTATTCACTTTAAAAATCTGGAGGACATCAACATAAAATATTCTTTGAATAGAAATACTTTCGCTTCCTCCACATATATTTATACAATATTTTCCATCTACTTGCATCATAAAAGTACATTGTACTCGTACACAACATCGTCATTGTTCTCGAAAATCAAATTTATAAACAGAACCCTTGCCAGCCATTGGAGTTTAACTTCCTCAATGCATCCCCGATTTCCACATTGTCCACTGCACTCGGTCAACTTCAGAAAACTACACCTGTACATCGCGTACAACAGCAACATTACTATTTGCCGGGCGCGTATAGTGCCGTTGATCTGCTATGCTTCAAGTTTTTGGAGTCGCCGGCGCAGTGTGTGTATCCCCATTGAGCGCATTGTTTCCGGCTTCGTAAAATCGCGCTCGCCGGACGAGTAAACATTTTACGAGTAGCGATCAACTCCGACGCACACAAAAAGCCATTAGAAGCGGGAAGAAAAAACGGGATTGAGGGAGTGAAAAAACGGATGTAATCACTGTTATGGAGTAACGCGTGTATGATGGGGTTCGCTCTATACAATGTATGGCCTTATCGATTGTCGAATACGATGATGGGTCTGTCCCACGTTGGAAGAGTCATGTTCCTTCGTACTTTTTTCGTGGCTCAGTTTTCGATAGGTAGCGTAGATAAATAATCGAGGCTCGATGAAACGGCTGAAAGAGAGAAGGCCGAATCACGTTATCACTTTGGTTGCCATGCCTGCCGGCAGGTATAGAACACCTATGTTTTATTACTTTTCGGATATTGATTTATCACTGCCGGAGGTAGCAATTAATACGTATCGACTGTAGGTCTTTTTATATACAAAAGTAATCGACTTACTGTATTTGCAAATGAAATCATGGCGATAAAAAAGAACAAGCGTTTTATGCAAGAAAAATGACGCATAAAAAACGTATTTTTTCTGAAAATTTAAGAGAAAACTGTAACATTTATAATTTTTAATGCCTTGAATCGTAAATTCACACTTGGCTATGGAATTGCTCCATAAAAGTCAACATTTGCTCCACTCCCAGAATTAATATCTCTCTAAATCCCACTCCAATCATAACTCCTCGAAAACTTTTTCAATCGCGCTACTTTTAAAACTATCGGTCCTACAAATCTCATTACACCCGCAGTACCTACAATCCATTTTTTCGACACCACTTCGTCTCTCCTCAATAACTCATTGTTTCTCGTTCTTCTCTTTCTCTTTCTCGTGTCAGCGTTTCCTCGTTCTCGGACGACCTTTTTCCCCCTTCCCGGACGAAAAAGCACGGCAAGCGGCAGCTAGCAGTTGAATCGCTTGATTTTCCAAGAGAGAGCCGAGTGCCCACTCGACGTCGAACGACTTCCACTCTTTCTCTGCTTCTTTTTTCGCCAGGGGTGGGAGTCTCGCAGTATAGTCCCTCGAAGCCCCGGAAACGAGTTGGAGAGGATATACCGCTGACGAATTGTGCGATGACGACGACGACGGCGTTTTGCGGGGGCTAAACGCTCCTCTCTTTCGAACTTGTATTTTTCCAGCTGCTAGAAAATTCGTGGATCGACTCGGAAGTAACTGTAAATACTTACTGGAGATCTGGTATTAGCTCGGTTGTAGTGAGAAGACGCGTTTATATTTTTTTGCTTTGTAGAATTTTTCCAGGTGGTTCGGAACGTGAATTGGTACGTAAAAAAGAACTTTTAGATATCGAAGGGTGGACAATGATTTTTTTTAAGGAAATTGCATGAACCTAATCGATAGAATATGAATTTATACTTAATAATTTTTATTCCCGTCATAATTTTCATACATTTTTAGAAATAGTTAACGGCAGGAATCGTTTGATATCACTTTAAGACTCGTTATCGATTGAATTTAAAATTTTAATAACGGTGTTATAAAAATGCTACTTTGACGATGTCAAAACCGCAAACCTCTACTTAATAACAGCTGGTGGCTTTGGATGTTCGTCGGAATTACCGCCATCTGCAGTTAACGATATATAGACGGATGTATTCAAAATTCACTCAAGCGCTTCGGTAAATTTAATTTTCCTGAAATCTGTATTACATTAACATTTTATTTTCTTTTAATGTTTGGCGTATTGCTCACTATGTAATTTTATTTGTAGAATGTGTTTAAAGGAAAGTTTTGCTGTTACGTCGCAACTGTCAAATTAATGAATCACCGTAAACGAAATATTTAATTATCCTGTTTTTTACGGGAGTGGACGGTATTTTTAATTTTAAAGTTTGTGTAAACGTCAAACACAAACAGACTTTTAATTTTTCTATACAGAAAAATAGAATAATTCGTGCATATTTCTTTTGCATCCTCTATTATATGAATTTTATTCGAAACGTATAAATATAAGTAAAGTTGACGAAAACCTTTTGATTGCAAGAATAATTATTTACTTTGTAATAGAAACATTCGCCTACAATCCAAAGAATCAAAATATATTTGCATTAAGTAACATGAATGTAGACGTTGCGTTGCAAACGTTATACAACGTCAACGTCATTTGAATACTTACAGCGCTTACTTCACGTTAAATTAAAAAATTTTTCAACAGCTTGTAGTATCGTCAAGCATACAACTACTGCTACAATCTTACATTGAAATCCAATGCTCTTTACACGAGTAAACAACTTAAATTTCGACAAAAGCATCTATTACTTAAAACCATCTCAAAGTAAAAGCACCTTCCGTAATTTACTTCGCTGCTGCAGATGAGATAATAAACTCAGCTTTTTCCCCCCCGTAGTTTTCGCGGCCCCAAAATAGTTTAATTTATCCATCGAAATTTGTAATTTAAATGATCACCACCAGCTAGTCCATTCGTTCGCTCGCGCGTCTCACGAATTTCCATGTATTTAATCGCACTTCAGAACAGCGGTCGCGATATCCCAATGCCTATATACTCGCTCCCTCCACGTTACTTAATATCCCGCTTGACATTATAATCGGCCGTAACAAATCTCTACGACTTCGGCTCGCCGGCCGTAAATTCCTGCGCGTGGAAATTATTCTGCGGTATCCCGCTGTTCCCGTAATCAGCCAAAGTACGTACATGTAAGGTAGACACGCATAGGTCGTCCTCTTGCCCTTTTTTCTATAACTATACGAGAAGAAAAGTTTTGAAGATCGTGCTGTGTGTAGATGTGCGTGTGCACGAGTGAGAGAATATAGGCACACACCAGCAGCGGAAAAATTGGGATCGCTATAAGATTAGGGAAAATCCCGGCGACGAAGGCGAGCGCGTGCGTCTTCGCGGGAAAATTGTTTTTTAATGCTAATGGCAATGGAGTTTATAACTAGAGCCGGAAAGTTATTGCACCGTGCCAGGGCCGATTTAATTTTCCCGCGCACTCGCCGCGCTCTCTTCGTTCTGTAGCCTGCCAATGAACGACTCTCTCTTTCTGTCTCTCTCGTGGCAACTTTAATCCGCGCGGGGCGAGGGGATTCACTTTGTAAATCGGCTCAGGGTGGGTTTGTAGTTATTTTTAACGAAAAGCGCGGAGGACGCAAGAGAATAAGAGGACTAGGAGAGGGGAGGAGCGTCGTTCCTTTGTCACGGCAAATCTTTTAATGAATTGGCCGCCTGACGGAATTAAAAATCTCTGAATGAATTATTAATTAGCATCATGCAGCTATTGTGAATGGCATGGCAAGGGGAAATTAATTAGGAAGATTTTACGGAAAGGTTTTGCATGACCTTTTAGCGGGACAATAGCGAGTTGAGAGCAGATGGAAAAACTAGATTGAAAAGTTATAGAGGGTGAAAGTGTTTTAGAGAATTAAATAAGAGGTGATAAATATTTAGTGGCTTTAAATTCTTTTGGATGTCTTCTAACAATGTTGAAGGCGTTGGCAGTCGAAAATTCAATTTAAACTTCGATGGAACACACACATACGTACATAGCATAAAAATAAAGTTGCAAAGTCTATCAGGACGGCATTTTAATGTTAATGCATTGCATACCAAACTTTTTATCAAATTTCAATTTTGGAATATTTTTGCACAGTGTGGTTCTCGAAAAAAAGTTCTTTACACGTGGAAAAAATCTTAAGAAATTATGTAAACTTTTAAACTTCTTTAAAGTTCTTAGTTTGAAGATTGTTTATTTAGGAAGAGTTATATTATTGTATCGTACAAAATCAACTAAGAAACCATTGAAGTACGACTAATTATCAAACTTAATTTAAAGTTGTTTCAAAATTAGTAAGTTATAAAATTAAATGTACAAGAAGTTTCTATGAGGAAAAATTTTTTGAAATTTTTATAATACTTATAGGAAAAATTACTATACTGTACGGAGAATCCCACCACAAGATAGCACAAGTGAGACATTTACTACAATATTAATAACTTTTACACTAAAAGTATGAAAAAATTATTAAAAAGTTAATAAAAGTGTAGAAAGAATCATTAAATAGCATGATAAAAATTAGATATCATAAATTTTACAAAAGTTTAATATAAATTTTATCCAAAAAACGAGTAAATTTTATTATACTGGATAAAAACTTTTCTTGTACGGAAACTATGCGATCTTCAGCTATTCGGGTTTAAGATATTTTTAAATTATCAACTCGGTTATTGTTCCATGTTTATACTTATAACTCCCTTTGGGTTTATGAATTTTTAAAATAATCGCTTGCTTACAGTGACACATCTTGCGTCACCTGGCGATTTGGGTTTAATTTACATTTCTTTACATTCTTGACAACCACAATCTTCATATTGTATCGAAAGCTGTATATAGAAATATTGTATCGATTATTGTTAAATATACATTTTTTTAGTATAGGAAAATTGTATGTAAATACAGAATTTGAATATAAATGATCATGCGAGGGAAATATACACTGTAATGACAATACGAAAAATTCAGCTCTATATTATTTTATCGAAAAATCACCACACAAGTAAGCAAGTGAATAGCAGTTTGTTAAGAAAATAATTAAACATTAAAAACATATTATAAGATGTAAATTTTCCATTTTTTGAACATTACTATTTCAGTACTATATAATAGAAATACATATCGACAGAATATAATATATAGAGTTTCACTATACAGCGATGCAAATTTCTTTTAATAAACTCTGTAATTCGCCACTCGAAATGATCGGTACTACTCGCCTCCTGGAAACAAATTCCGTGAAAACTTTCAAAAACGATGTCGCGCCTCTCTCTCACCTCTTCTCGTTATAAAGTCGCCGCGATCGAGTACGACGTGAGAGCGCGAACCCATCAATCTATGCATCACCTGCCAATTACTCAGCGAAGAGCTTTTGACCCAGCTGCGCGCGCGTTGCTAGAGCAGAGGCAGCTCTCTCTGTATAGACGCTGTGTGATTGGAGGCATCGAGGTACTGCTCATTATCGCCGAATCGCATTATGGTGAGAGACAGACGCCCTAGTGTCTCTAGGGCCTGTGGGATATAGGTTTCGCAAATGTTGGGCAAGAGGATGGTCGAAGAGCTGCGGTATTGTTGGGGAGTTTGGATGTCAAAAGGATTTATGCAGCGATGTGGTCTGCGTGGGTGTGGGTGGATTGATCACTCAGGAAATTCAGAGGTTGAGATTGTTGAGGGTCGTGTGGAATGTAATGCGATGAATGGATGACTGAAAAAAAAAATTTAGGTCGGATGTATGTATATATATATATATGGGTTCTTAGGGGAGAAAACTACATTCGAAATGCTGCATAAATTTCCCATTAAATCTCATGGAAAGTTAGAGTTTATATCCCCCTTGAGATCTAGTTTTATGTGGGATTTTATGTTCTATTCAGTGGAAATGATATGTTAACTGAATCTCATCTGATTATTCGAGTGTGAGATCAGTTAAGGATTTTTATGAAGCGCTTTTTTCCAAAATTTTATTATTATGTGATGTTAATCACAAAAGAATTAAATTGTTTTAAAAATATAAAATATACTTGTATTATACCATCGACACTTCAGTATCTATATGCAGATGTAATGAATAGCTGATAATTTCGTGCATCAATATATAAATTGGTATATAACAGTTCAGAATCTGCATATTTTTCGTGGCATATATGAAACATAAATTCTATTTTTTCCAAGTTTAATATAACGATTTTTCATCAGTAAGAATTTATCTCGAAGTATTATTAAAAGAATTATTTTCCGGTCGGAAAAAAACGATACGTTTATTTTTGCACTGAAATTAGCTTTGTCATTTCGATTCGTAGCCTCTTGTTTTACTTTCACCCGTGTAAATGAGAAAATTTCCTTATTTATATCCGTAGTCTTAATCTTTAACATCCCGGCGCCTTTCAAATTAATGCTTATAATAATAGAACAAAGCAACGCCAAGAATAATTAATATCTGGGGCGGAAAAACGTCCTCTGTATTTAAGATGCTAATTAAAACTTTTTTTCCTTTTTACATGACCTTTAGAAACCTACCCTGGAATTCTGTTTCCTCAAAGAGACTCCGTTCGTCACGCCAAGTATAATTCCCGTAGGGCATAAGCTTCAGCCGTCCAAATCTCATTTGACTATGGCATTAAATTTTCGAGTTGCAAGCAGGTAGACAAAAGTATAATCCAATCTTCAATGAAATTCTTCAGACTTCCAGGTTCACATAATTACTGCACTGCTTCTTAGCCTGAAAGCAGAATGGAAGAAAAACTTTTAGAATTTGGCTCAATGACCTAGAAATAAAAACGCATTTCCCAACAAACACGTCGCTAAAATAAACTTACCAGTATAACGCACGGTTTATATACCGCAAGGTGTATACATGTTCTAAAGCACATAAACATACGCTATATATTTAAAAGCACGTATATACATCCCCGAAAGCCGCAGAGTCAACCTATTTTTCGCCTTTTTCTCAACTTGATAAAGAAAATATTAAATCTGCATCTCCCTTTTTTAGACTGCGGCCAAAGAAAGGAAAAAGTTAATTTAATTACACCCTGCTCTGGCGCGGGCCGTTGCACGTGCAAAAATTACGACCGTATAATCGGGGCGAAAAAGCTGCGCGGCGGCGCCGGCACACGAGGGAGACAAAACTGCGCGCAGCAAGCGGACGGTTGTTGGCGCAATCGCGATTTCTGGTCACGTGAAGGCATCATCCCCCTGGTTCTCTCGTCCGCGCGGTGCGCCGCAGATTTGTTCATGCATATGTATGCTGCGCGGGCTTCGCTGGCGCTAGCCTGGATAAGTCGATGGGCGAGATAAAGGGGATAGATAGAGTGAGTAAGCTTATTTTCCTCGTGCCCAAAAGTCAACAAAAATTGGAGAGATTTTGTGTACGCGTGGTTTTTCCCGCTGTCGACGAGTAAGAAATAATTCATTGATATAGTAGTAATGAGATAACAGGGCCTGTTTTATTGAAAGAGCTATTGATTACTCTATTTTTATCTTTTTTTAAGAGAGCTAGACACATTTTTTTCTGAAATAAAAAAGTCATATTTTAATATATAAATTTAGAAAAATTTTACATCAGAAAAATTAAAAAGAAATTGAAAAAATTTAAAAAAATTAGAAATTCTTGAAAAACAGCACAAATAATTTTTTTCTTATCGGATCAAAAATCTCTACTTTTATCAGACAATTATTCTATTCAGGAGTAATTTAGTTCAGATCTGGAATCAATCCATCCGCAGGAAAATTTAAAAGCTTACGGACAGTGGAAAAACTTGTTTCATCGATAACTATGGTTCTGGTCCAATAAAGAGCCCAGACCAAGGTTTAAGGTAAGGTAAATATACCCCCTTTTATGTGTAAAAAAGTGGGAAATAATTAGTTTACATTTATATATGAAAATATGATTTTTTTATTTCAGAAAAAAGGTGTCTAGCCTCTTTAAGGTTCAACTAACGTGTAGTTAAAAATAATGTTGAACATTGGTAAGCTAATTTTCTGAAAGTTACATAAACTTTTCAGTAATGAATCTAACCGTGAATCATTAAAGTTACATCGGCGATAATTCAATGAAACAGAATTAAATTTCTATGAAATAATAATTTCTACTCACAGGAGAAATTTATTTTTGCAAAAAATAAAGTTTAAAAAGTATATTATTTGATAAACATTTATTTTAGTTTTTAAAAAATTGTGTTTTATCTATTTAGAAAAATGAACTCGATTTAACTTTTGAAATCTTGAGACTTTATTTTTCATGACAATAAACTATAGCTACTTGAGATTCGTGTAATGTGATAAAAATAAATGTCTTCCCTGAGGTAACCTAGTGTATATAGCAAATCCTTCATCACACTGTTTCCAATTGAAAATTATTATTTAATCGCATTTATAAGTAATCACGATAAAACCAATTTTTCGTCCATATTGAGCTTCACATTCTTAGAAACAAATAAAAAAAAAATTTAATTTATAAATACGGTATGTTTTCTTCTTTTCCAATCATTTTGGTAAACACGCTCGCACCTTCAATCTCTAACCACTTCTCCCGATCCACCCACTGAAAGCCACAAAATCATAGCCGCAAGTGAAAAGCTCAGCGTGCGGTCATCCATCCAGCCACCCTCGAAAAACCTCGGGCGCGTGCCAGCTCATCGGAACCTCCGTCCACCGTCGCTCACCCAGCCACGGTTGAAATTCTCTTCCCTATGCCCTTTGACCCACACGCGTCGCGGCACGTGTATGTACGAGCCAGCCACAGAGCTGAACCGCGCGTCTTCGTCTCCTTCTTCTCGTTCTCTTCTTCCTCCTCTTCTTCGCGAGTTATAACAGAGAGGGACGCCCCGTGGGCTCACACTTGACACGAATAGTATCGAGCGGCGTTTCTATTTTTGCTCCCGAGCGCGCCGTGTGTCCCTCGCGCCTGGCAAATTGCACTCGCCGAGAAGAGAGAGAGAAGAGAGAAAAAGGAGAGAAAGAGAGAGGACATAGAGATAGGGGAACGAGGGATCGGAATGCGGGAGCGAGTTCGTCTATTTGATCGTACCCGCTCGAGGACCAGGATAGTGGAAAAATGAGAGAATGCGTGGGAGAGACGGAGAGAGTGTGCGAAGGGGCAATGGAGCATGAGACCTAGCGAAGGTATCAGTGGGTTCTGTGTTTGATTTCATGGTGGGTGTAGAGTTTGTTAGGACGTAATAGAATGCAACGTTACGAAGGTGTTATTTTGGTAGGAGCTGGTACGATGTGATGTTGAAAGGATGCCTGAGAAAGTGACAACATTTTTATAGGCTATAAAGCATTAAAAGTGTGTGGTAATGCTAATGTGAATCATTGGCAATGATCTAACACCACTCAAATACTTTTCTATATATTTCGGGAGGAAATACATTAGTTCATTTTAACAGTATTTTTGTAGCTCGTTGATCATCATTTTAGTTGGTATTATTTTATACGTTAGACCCAGATCCATTAATTTATTAATATAAAGCGACGTCTTATGCTTCGCTAATTTAATTTTCTTTGCTCAAATTTCTAATGGCTACCCAGTGGATCCCCTAAATTTATCCTCAGTACCTTCCATAAGTAAGCTCCGCACAGAATACCCATGGGTCTACAGTAAGAAGTGTGCAAATTACATCCTGGAATTTAGTGGTGTTACGCTACTGAATAATTCCAAATTGCACCTTAATGAGCGCTTTTTATTCGTATAATTCATGTATCATCAATACATTGTGTTGCCAACAGAGAGATTTTTATCAGTAATACTGGAATTCGGGAAAGTAAGTATATACACATTGTAAATCGAAGAACATCTCTTCATTAATCATGCCATGAGTACATTATGGCTATGATAAAGCTACTTGTGTATCTGACTAAATACAAAGAATATTTGTCTTTGTTTACTTTGTTTATCTATCCGCTTCTCACATTTCTGTAGCTGGATTGCGAATATTTTCTCTAACATAAGTCGAAATAAAAACGACACTGTTAACGTGGAAAGTTCTAATTAACTGTGAATGAGTTGAACCTTTTTATGTTAGTTCAAAGTAGTTCTTTTCGAGCTTTGTTCTTTTTCAAATATCTTGGTTACGTGGATGAGCTCCAACATTTTCTTTGGATTTTCTAAATTTTTAATTTCAAGCATGAAACTCTAAAATTTTGGTCTTTTGTAAGAATTTAACAAAACTATAGCGCTTTGTTCTTAAAGCTGTACAGATGAACGTCACCATAGTATACGAATAAGAGGAAACAAATTTTATTTTATTTATGCGCTAATAAATTAGTATCATATATATCTATATCTATTTCGTTATTCAACGTCAAACGGAAATTGTATACAACTTATCTAATTCTAACGATTCTACAAATATGTAATGAGTTACACATGTGACATATTTTCCGATTCTCATTAGCATCTTATGACTTTAATTAAAGATAACGGTATCGATAAATTTTCCTGGACATAAAAATGCGAGAAACGTACGTGCCTGCTCACCTTCTATTTATTCCGAAATCTCGGCTTCCCTAAACCCTACTCGTAAATCCTAATTAGTAACGGGCGAATCTTGTCTTGTATTGGACCGAAATAATCCAATTTTTTTTCCACGAAAAACGGATCGTTTCTTTTCTATGCGCTGCTATTTCAGTCAAATTAGTGTTTATTTAATTTGAAAATAAAATGATAAACTCGATAAATAATATACAGCTAGTGACATTAAAAAAAATGTAAAAGAGTATAGTTAAAATAAAGACTAAACGAGCGTAGCCAAGATTTTATTTATTTATATTAATTTTTCAAAAGAATGGTAACATTTCTTTTGAAAAATTAGCTCAATTTGAGAAATATGATTAGCAATCATTTTCCCAGAAAATCAGAACGACCTTAATAACTTCTGCGCTAATAATATCTTAAATCTTGATGAAGTTACAAAGTAACGCAACTAAAACACGTAAAAAAGAATTTAACGTTAACTGTATCAATTAGATTTTAAACTTCGCGTCGTTATCTCGTCTTATGATAACGCATAAAAAGCTTGTAAAAAAGTCGCTTTCTCGCGGATACACCAATGTGGAGCGGACAAAGTTGCCTGGAAACTTTGTTTCCCGTGTAAGCGATTAAACTTTCGTTTTCATCGTACACACACACACACACATACACACACACACACATACATACACACATACACACACATACACACACATACACTCACAAACCTTTTGAAGTGCTCCCAGCGTGAGCGCGAGACAAATTTTTTGGCTCGTCGCATTTGAATGCGCGACTTGCTTCTCGCCGACTCCAACAGAATATACAATCTATTGAAAATCATAGGCTGACATAAGAGAAGTGCGCGAGATTGAAAAAGCAAGACGAGAAGAATTGCGAAGGTCTTGCGTTCACTTCTCTCTCGTTTTTTTACAAAGTCGGGAGGAAATTGAAGTCTCGCGAGCTTATATCGTCCTCGACTTCCGTCGTAGTGACGAGATACGAATGATAAACGGGCGTGTACTTTGGGATTATCTTAATCGAAGTTCGAAGGTGAAATCAAATGAGGTGAACGTACCCGGGTATTAAAATGTCAAGGCTCGTGGACGAAAAAAAAATTGTCTGCCTTTGCAGCACCCGAAAGCTAATTTACTCGGGGTCCCATTCTATTTTTTCGTAATATTAATTTTCATTTTTGGAATATAATTCGAATTCCGTATGAGGTGAATTAAAATTATGATGAGAATGTTTTTGATGTGAATATTAAATTTTAAAAAGATTTTCCTTAATATTCAAAGCATTCATTTCTATTGTTCATATATGATACGTGAGTGAATTTTTAAAAAGATCGTGCAATTTCTTTTTAAGATATTTCATATTTAAAATTTTCGATTTTTACGTGCAGATTTTGGATACCTTTCAGACGAGTTCTTGAGACTAACAATGCATATATATATATATATATATATATATATATATATATATATATATATATAATTTAAACCACAAAAAATTTATATATTTACAAACGTCGATAAATTACCCTCACTTAAAAAAATTCATAATATTATAACTAAAATAAATGAAATTAGCCGAACTAAGGTAGAGACTTACATCAGTATTTTACAGCTGTTTCGTTTGATATGGGCAGATACTTAAATAAACGCTACGTCTAGTTTGCATCTGTCACTAGTTAATACGCTAAACCGTGTAATTCTCAAAAATATGATTCCAATTAATAATAGTGACTTGACTAAACAAATAACATTATTGATAATTTTAATTATTGATAATCAACAGAATAAATTCAAATTTCTACAGACTTGAGATATTTATATTCTGCATTATCATGGTTTCCTAAAAAAAATTGACCGTTTAGTTTCGGAGTCATGAGCTTTTTTAAAAAAAAAAACACGTTTTTGTTAAAAACAAAAGAACCGTCATAGTGTTACGTGTGGATACACGTACGGATATAGAAGAACGCAATAAGCAAGGCGCCCGATTACAATATGACGTCGAGTAGCAGAATGCGGAGCGGTGGCGGCCGTGGCTAGGATGATAGCGTTTCTGACTCGGGAGTCGGAACTTTTTATTATTAAAAGTTGCGGTAGCTCACTCGTAACAATAGCTAGAAAATTTTCTTTTTAGAATATATAGGTATTTTAATTCTCTTTCAAATGCTATTAAATTGCGATCCGATTAAAATATCTTGATCCTATCATTAAAAAAAGCAAAAATAAAATTTTCGAAAATCAAAAATTTGAATAAAACAAAAACGCATCGCCCCAATCAAAAAACGGATTTTTGACCCATCATCACACAAAAAAAAACGAAAAAAATGAGACCTGTCCGGTTAAAATCGACCGTGTAGAAGCTGAGATTCAGGCGTACACACACACACACACAGAGATATTTTTCAAAAACCATGTATTTTTATTTCTCACAACTCGGAAAACAATAATAACATGTTTTAAGAACAACTCAAAAAATTATTATTACAAAGCATTACATCACTAGGAGGAAGCAATTATCACGATAAAATATAATAATGTTCTAAACGTTATTTTTAATATATATTATACTTGATAAATAAATGTCATGACCTATGTAAACGGTAAATTCATTCTTTTGCGCAATGTTTTAGAGCACTTCCACTCAGTTTCTCAACATGTTAACCAAAAGTTTGGTTCTCATACTCATATTTATAAGTATAGACTTGGCTTTATCTGATGTAAAACCTGTAGTTACAACTAGCTTGGGTAGAATTCAAGGTTTCTACAGAGAACTCCATCATAACGGGATAAAATATGAAGCTTACCAAGGCGTACCTTATGCACTTCCACCAAACGGAAACAGAAGATTCAGCGTAAGTTAAAAATTATTTTTAAGCTATAATCATCTTCCCTTGTTTACTAGGAAGTTTTCTTTTAAGTTGATATTTACGTATACAGCCACCGGAACCTATCAAGCCATGGAAGGATACATTATTAGCGAATAAAGTGGGCAACAAGTGTTTGCAACATGGTCAGCAGAAACTGCCGACCGGTGGTTACGTCGAGGGCGACGAAGACTGTCTGTACCTCAACATTTATGCGCCTCTGAGAAGAAAAAACGGAAGTCTACCCGTAATAGTCTGGTTCCACCTCGGTGCTTTTCAGGTCGGCGACGGGTACTCGCTCTTCGAACCGCACTATCTTGTCAAAGAGGATATCATCGTAGTAGCAATGAACTATCGTCTCGGCTCCCTTGGATTTCTGAGCACTGAGGATGAAGTTGTTCCCGGAAATATGGGACTCAAAGATCAGTCTATGGCTCTGCGTTGGCTTAAAACACATATCGAAGCTTTCGGCGGCGATCCAACAAAAGTCACGATTATTGGTCTGAGCGCTGGTGGTGCGAGCGTTCATTACCATTATTTGTCCCGCATGTCTGCTGGATTATTTCAGAGTGGTATATCGCTCAGTGGCACTGCGCTGGATTGCTGGACGCAGACTGAGAACTCCCGTG
This sequence comes from Torymus flavipes, assembly GCA_030522905.1. Lineage (NCBI taxonomy): Eukaryota > Metazoa > Arthropoda > Insecta > Hymenoptera > Torymidae > Torymus > Torymus flavipes. Next base: position 2,149 of record JAPYZO010000234.1, on the reverse strand, counting down.
ACAAAGCAATGAGACTAGCGGAATTGGTGAACTGTCCGACGAGCGACGTGAAGAAAATGATCGAGTGTATGAGAGAGCGCCCGGCTAAAGATATTGTAGCTGCTCAGGTTAAATTTATGGTATGAATTTCGTTAGAGATAGAAAATATTGACTACACGATATGTAAAGAACCTTTCTTTTAATTTTATTTTTTCCACATTAGCCATGGCAAATGCAACCATTCACACCATTTGGACCGGTAATAGAAAAGCCCTCGGAAAATGCTTTCATCGATTGCCCTCCGATTGAAATTATTACTAGTGGAGATGTCAATGAAGCGCCATGGGTCACTGGAGTAGTTAGCGAAGATGGTCTTTGGCCGGTCGCAGGTATTAATTTTGATAAACGCTTGTTAACAATAATATAAACAGTAATAATATCATCAGAAATGATACAAATATCAAGATAGTATATTATAGTTTAAATAATTAGAACACGTTCGGACAGAATCCCTTTCCCATGAGTGTATAACATACATATCTCATTAATAATATCATCACCTTCATAATTATTGATTCTGATATAATTATTATTTAATACCATTATACTCTAGACTTCGCGCTTAAATCTGAAGTCCTTGAAGAGTTAAATAAGAACTGGGAGTCGATTGCTCCGCTCTTACTCGATTACAACTACACTATACCAGTAGAAGACCATGCCAATGTTGCACGTAAAATCCGTCAGCATTATTTTAAAGATAAGCCTATTAATTATAAAAATATAGATACCCTCACTCATATGCTGAGCGACCGACTGTACATCGCAGATGCCGGGAAGGCAGCAAAGGAGCAGGCAAAAGCTAACCCCGGCAAAGTTTGGTTCTACTATTACAGTTACAGAGGGGTGGACAGTTTTACTACCGTTATGACCAATACGTCAATAGATTTAGGTATGTGTATTAGCTCTATAGTTATATATAGTTTAGAGAAATATTCTTTTATCACACAGAAAAAAATTTTTTAATCAATCTAACCATTTTGTCTAGATAAATCAATTGACTTGGAGAAAAGTTGAAAAAGCTTTATAAAATAAGTAAAAATAAATTTTGTTTCTATTATATTTAAAATGTCGTTTTCACTGCGTTTAAAAAGTTAAAATTTCATTGAAAAAGGGAGAATCTTCTTTTCAAAAAGGAGTTATTATACCTTTCAAAGGGTCCTTACAAAACAGAGAAACTCCTTTTCAGATAAAGTTAAAATTTCGTTTGTTTAAAAGGCGTTTTAACGTATTAAAATGTAATGATAATCCTCGTTCGATAAAAAAAAAAGATTTAACTTTTCTCCAACGATGTTTTTACTGACATTGTTACAGGTAAGTAAAACGAAAATTACAGTCTAATTTTCAATCAAATGTGCAAACAGTATAGAATTAGATATTAATTTTTTTCGTGTATAATTTTTATTTTATTATCTTTTTGAAAAGGCGTGTGTCACGGTGACGATTATATGTTGACTATGGGATATTCTTACATAGACCCTGTGAATCGAAAAAAGGACTTCCAAATGCATAAAGAGCTGATACAGTTTTGGTTGCATGTAGTGCGTACAGGGTAATTTTAAAATAAAATTTGATTATATGTTCAGCTGTACGCACATCATAAATACTAATTTGAAAATCTTTAATTATTAGGGCACCAAAATTAGGCCCGGAATGGACGCCTGTAGATGGAACAACGACTGAGCTGAACTACTTGCACATCAAAGGCCCGGGAGAGTACAGTATGAAAACTGACCCGAACTTTGGTCAAAAGAAGTTTTGGAATAGTGACTTCAACGAGAACAAAGTAGTTTAGAAGTTTTCCCGAAAAAATCACATAAATGAAATGTTTTTCAAAATAGGTGTTACGCCTTATTTATTGTCTTCGAACAGTTCTCTACCACGTGATCATCACAGAAATTACTAATATGTACTCGGCATCTGGAACAAATACAAGAAAAAACGTGATAACTTCATTTCTTTCATCATGTTCCCGGAATAACCATATAAAGTAACTTGGGGTCATTCGGCCACCTTTATTTATTTATTTATTTAACCAGAGTATTACATGATGTAGTACATGTTGGTGCTTACTTCTGGACATAGTTATATGTTTGAAGCAGCAAAACATCCT